>JAAGNO010009142.1:74270-87595 GCA_033439905.1 Ceryle rudis | reverse complement strand
ATATTAGGCTTTAGAAGTGTTTAAGGTAGATAGGTTCGTTAGATAATTTCCCTTTTTTTTTTTTTTTTAATTTAATTTTTTCAATTTATTCTTTTTATTTTATTTGAAGTGCACTAGATATGAAAATGTTATTTTCCAGACGAATGTAATCCACACTTGCTGCAGCCACTCAAAGCAATCCAAAGGGCTCCACGAGGAGCGTATCCTATAGATACACACATGCAAATGGAAACCAAGCCTCCAACATTCCACACGCTAAAAAACCCCAAAACAAACAAACAAAAATCGCTCCATAATCCACGCATTCAGCGTGCAAACGTATGTTTCCAGTTGCAGTAATTGGCAGGATAGCCTCTCATAAAAGTTATGTGCAGTGCTGCTAGAGTCTGTGTAAGTAATATTCTTGTCCCTAGGCCAGATCAGGATCACAAATAACGTTTTGGAACAGCTCCTGGGACGCTCTATTTGATATTTAGGTAGAGCTTGCCTGAGAAAAGGGGCTGTTTTCATTTTTATCTTGACTTCAATTCTTATTACTCTACAGACATAAATGCTCAGCTGGTAGCAGTGATGCCTCTGGTCTTAAATAACAAGACTTGGGCTTGTGTCCAACAATGACATGAACGCACAGGCTACAGGTTTGGGTGTACACAGTCCTGGCTAAAGCAGCTGTCTTTAGATGAGGCAAAAGGAGAAGACAGTCATGTAGCCGTTGTGAAAGCTGCCTGTCTTCTGCAAAAGGGAAAGACACCACAGCGGGAGGATGTGGTGAGGTGAGATGTATACTCTGCAAAGCGATGGTCACTCACTGGATGGGACTGCTGTTAGGTTTCTTTCTTCCTTCTCTTTCTCCTTCCTTCTTTAGATAAAATGGAAGAGGTTCTTGAGGTTGGATACCTAGACGAAAGCTGCTTTGTTGCTCAGCTTGACCAAATCCTGCACTGCCTGTTCAGGTAGAGTAGGGTAGCACAAGCACATAAAAGCTGTAGAGCACAAAATGACGGCGGGAACAGTGTATGTCTATTCTGTCCTGCTTTTTGCTTTGCTAAAAATACTGCACCACAAACAAAAGTGGTGGGGAAGTGGCCTCTGCCCAGTGATCAGCACTGAACTGCGGGCCGCAGAATGTTCAGGAGTGCTGCATAAAACTGTGATTCATGAGTAGCCCCCACTGCCATCAAATGCACCAGCAATTACAGACGTGATGGGACAGTGACAGAAAATAACTGCAAGAAGAGTTGAAGTCCAAGTACCCTGATTCTCCCTCTCCACTATACTAGACTGTGACTTTCTGTTGATTCTCTCCATTCATACTGAAATAAGGCAGCAGAAATGACTGCAAATATATTCTTCCTTTGACGAGAATGCTAGGGGCACTTTGAAAGACATAAAGAAGGTATTCCTGGGAAACTTATATAGCCAGCATGGATATAGGAGCAACATCTAGACCAAAATCCAGTGTTCCATGAAACTTAGACAAGTAAAACCAGGTATTTTCTGATTTTTCAAAGAGATTGAGTTACAAGCAAGAACGGATAAAACCCAGGGCGTTCCCTGCAAGCCAGAATTTCCTGTGCAAACACTATTGACCGTATTTTTGGAGAAGTGCATAAAAACAGTTGATGTCTGCAGTAATTACAGTGTGTCAGAAAAATTAACATCTGCAAATGCCCAGGTCCCGAGCAAGAAAGTAGCACTAAGCATATGGACCAAAGTATGGTTAAAATAAACAGGCCATCCAAGAAGAAACTACTCCTTCTAAGTTTGGTTTTTCTGAAGTTAATAGATTTTGAGTTACAGCTAAATTATGTTCACGTAGGTAGTTGTAGTTGCCTGTAAGTTTAGGTTCTCCGTAAATTGACTGTGGTGATAATGTGTCACAGGTCTGAAGGGGTTCTGCGTATCAGTGCTTTTCCCATTTGAAGGTTTAGAACCAGCTCACATCTAATGGCTATCCAGGTGAAAAGCATGGCTTGAAGAGGCTTTTTTTGTGTGTGTTTTCTTTTGCAAAAGACAGAATGTGTAGGGTTGGTTTCAGAGTTGAGAAGAAGGAAATAGAAATCAGGACATTTCACACAGATCCAGCATCTGTTTCACTGAGCCCCCTCTGCCTGTAAAGTTCTGAACAAATGCAAGAGTGTAAACTAAACCGAATCCAGAAATAAAACCTAGAGTTAAATGGACATTTTAAATAACATTGAGGGATGTGCTCAGCCCATAGCTGGTTTATAAGACTGTTCCACCACAAGAGGTTTATTTCCTCTATAAATTACCTCGTGCATCTCAGTTAAAATGAGACCAAATCCTGTGCCAGTCATGTCCCAGCAAGCAAACATGTTGACACAGGAACAAGGAAAGCCTGAAAAGTTTGAAAGCGCTGTTTAGGTTTTGGCTCAGCACCCAAAAGCCCCTGTGCCCCAAACTGCTTCATCCCCTGAGGTCTAACAGATTGATCCTTTTACTGCCAGCGGTTGAACGTCTCCTTCTCAAAGGACAACACCCCCTTGGATGGGTGGATGCCCAACACACTGCAGAAAGTGCTGAAGCCAGGGATCACCTCTGTGCCCAGAAGGCAAGACAAAACTTTTGGCATTATCTATAGGATAATGTAGCTGATCAGGGACCTCTTCTGCAGGTAGCTGGAAAAATTTCCCAGTATGCCCTTTCCACTCTGAATCCGAGGTAGCTATAGATACTCTAAGAAAGGGCTTTCTTTTCATTACAAGTAACTTAAGGTGCACTTCTAGATCATGCAGGAGGACGGTATCATATGAAATATTTTTCTCCAAGTTCTTTTTTTTTATTATTATTGTTTTCTAATAAATAAACAGAAACAGGAAAAGCAATAAGAAAAATGTGGTGACTTACATATTTTATTCTTTTTTAGGAAAAAAAAAAGAATTAAAAACCCTCTAGCAACTCATAATTCTGCTCACAAGCAAAGGCTGCTGCTTCTTGAGGCCACAGAGGCACTGCTGTGCACTCTTGAACGCATATCTGGGTGGAGACATTAAAATGACAGATGACCACAGACCAGTGTATCACCAAAGTTCATGGCAGATTGAGTGGCTATTATGGGTATCTGGCTTCAAAAACGATGGAAAGGGAACAAATTGGAAACGTACAGCTCCTCTATAGGTGCAAGCATGTGACATAGATGGGGTTTTTCCACAGTGCTTCCTCCAAGTTACAGGGTTGTTTATTTATTATATGTCCTTTGAGAAGACTCTGCAATGCTCTATCTCCAGCAGGGAGCTCCGATGGCACTCTGAATAAATGGTTTAAAGCTTTTTATAGGAAACTTTGGAAATGAATAGCAAAGGCACGTGTGGCAATGAGACACAACAGCCACCCAGGGCTCTGAGTTTCCAGAACTGACTCCTCAAGTTTATAGCAGCAAGAAGAGACAACTTCCTCCACTTAGAAACTCCTAGCTGGGGTGACCTAAAAGCTCCTGAAATTTGAGTTAAAACTTCTAATTATCCCAGCAGTGGGCACAACATTAACATGTTCTGCTCACCCTGGGTGTGGGGCTGGGGGTGAGGAGTTGGGTCAGTGCAGCTCATGTCACCAGGTTGTGATGTGGGTACAGCATGGCCATGCAGGACGCTGGTATCTCATCCCAGGCAGATGCTACATCATGAGGGTCATGGTTGCTGATCCTGATGTGTAACAAGCCTAAGCTGTGAGCATCTGATAAACTGTCGAATTTCAGTGTGGCCCAAAACTTAACTCCATTCATTTCAGTTGGAGGCTTCAAAAAGGTTTGAAATGTTACAGAATATTTAATTGTCCTTATATTTATACGGCCAGACCTCTGCTGATTTCAGAGCTGCGCTAAATTTTATCAGTTGAGGTTCTAACCTGGAAAAATTAAAAGTCTCTGAGATGGGCTTCACACCAATCATATTTTTAGCCATAAATTAGTCAGGTCAGTTTTAAATTGCCTATAGCCATTTAGTTTTCTTTCTTTAAACACCAAAAAACAAGCCTAGGGCAGGAGAAAAGAAATTCCGCTGTACAAATATCCCAGAGAACAGATTACTTATTGTTCAAAACTATCATCTTTAATAGCATTACCAGAGTGGCCCATGAAACCAATCGTTTACTAGAAAGATGGGCTGACTCTTCTCCCCAGGCTGGCAGTTGTGAGGTGTGCTGGACAGGGAGCGCCACAGGACGGGTGCATGGGGATAAATTCATGTGCAGTTAAAGATGGAACTGCACCATGAATTTAAGGAGGCAGGAGATTTCATTCTGCTCCTGGCCCTGCTGTCAAGATGCCCTTCCGCAAGCCTCTTCCTATTTTATGAGCTTCCATTATGGTCTCATCTATCCTGTGGCAGTTTCTAGTCTGAGCTGTTTTGGTTGAAAAGTTGCATCCAGAGAAGTTTCCCACCAGGAAACACCCTTTCATGCCAAGCAGAATGGTTCATGGGCACGTACTGCTTCTGTCAAACCATTCATGCCAGATCTTTTTATTGCTATCTTTTCTATTTCAATGTGTAGCTTGAAATGATAGAGGCTAAGCTTTGTCAATTTTGTTCTTATCACAGCCAAACATTTCCATAAAGACAAAAAAACCATTTCTTACATACCTGAGTTCACAAATAAGGAACGTGTTTGCATTTTTCAGCTGAACCCAAGATTAAAAACAAGTTCTGAGCTTCTTCAGCAGCAGATTTCTGTATATACACCAATGCCCTGCTTTAGATTTATTCAAACACTAGATCTGGTCACCAGTGACCTGTTTTTACCATAGGATCCCAAGTCCTGCTGAGGTTTTCAGGATGCTACTATAACAGAAGTAATAAGCAAAATGATGATCATAAAGAAAGTTTATTTTTAGGGAATTGGGACCATAACTTCCTGAAAACTACTAGACCAGATAATGTCTTTTTCCCTCTCTCACTTTTATGGCAGGCACTTGTTCTAAAAAAGTTACACAACTTTCTTTAAAATGGACTTTTAAAATCCATCATTTAATACAACTCTGGAAAGTTAGCTCCTGTGCTATTTCCTTTCCTTCCTTCCTTTACCTCTCTTTTTCTTTCTTAAATCTATCCCTGCATTTTAAATTAGTTATGAGAAATAAAGAAGAAGGAGGTTTACGGGGTTGAAATCGCTTCAGTGTGACAGGGTGATGGGGGTTTTTTTTTGTGTATGAGTCTAAATGAGGCTTTAGAAAATGATATGGTATCCCTTAAATGGATCTGCTATGGTCAGAGACCATTAGGCAATGTAGGAAGGTTCCTCAGGGACAGCTGAGACCAGACGTCTGAATCCCAGAGGATGGAGATCACTATTTACTTTTCTGCATGCAGAATTAATATATGTCTCCATCTTCTACCAGCGGCCCTGAACCAGCGAACATAAAGGAAACAGAATGAGTGGAGGAAAAAAAATGGCATGTGTGTTTTTCCCTTTTTCCTTTGGTGCAGATTCATTTTTTTTCGTCCAGTATTTGCACATTATTCTTTGCCTTCTCCCTGTAGGATTTTCTTCCCTGACTTTGAGGCAATTCATCTGTCCTAAGAAGGTACCTAAAGATAATGAAGAGGCACATAATTTAGTAATCTTGGCCATCTTTTACTTGGAAGATTAATTTTGGCCTTTAAGTGTCAAGGTTGGTTAAACCGAGTCAGGAGCAGCAAAACAGCCAGAAGTACTGACAGGAACGTGGGCTGGTGCAAACTGCACAAAATAAATGAGTCATGGAGTCATTTCACTATCTGCAGAATGATAGACTAATGATTATTAAACCAGAAATGGTCCCTGATTCATTTCAAGTTTAGAGCTCTGGGTCTCTCCTTTCATTTTCTTTCCGCTGCCTACTTTTTCCACAGAAAATTATGTCCTTGGGTCTGTCCTGGAACTCCCCACTTCTCATCTGCCCTGCAAATGCTGTGCTGAGATTTGGAAACTTGTTCTCTGTCCTCCTCAGCACAGCAGAAGAGCTTGATTAGGTTTTATATACATTGCCTCCTAGAAGCAGTAATCTACCTAGAGATGGGAGGGGGTGTAAATGAGCTTTTTACTGCACTTGAAAAGTTAAAAAACTAGAACTCTGGTAATGAGCTATGGTTGTGCACAACTGCAGTCTCCCCTCCCAGTCCCCCCCCTAAGTGTGACTTACAGTTTCTGTATGGTTTCTGTGGTAGCCCAGTAAGGGCTGGAGGAGATAAGAGTAATGATCTATCCAACATTATTTATCCCAAAAGAGAAGCTGAAAAAAAAAACCCTCAGCATGAGTTAAGCTTCCAGACAATGCTAATTGTTCAAAATAGTCCTTAATCTTTGCCACCATCACTTTCTGTCCTAAACTTGCCTGTAGCTGTGCAGCACATAACTGTCTGCTCCTAGCTGGGTTCAATTCATGCATCAAACAGCAAAGTTAACCAGGAGTTGGCTGCTCTCATGATACAAAACAACTTCTTACCCGGCAAATAAATTATGCAGAATAGAAAAAAAAAAAGGTTGTGTTTTAGGAACCGGATGGAGAAAAAGGAAGGAGCACTACCCAGGGCAATGCACTTTATTTCTGTAAGCACGATGAGTGTGTGGAACTGACAGAGAACAGAAGCCTGGAAATGCTGAATTTATGGGGTAGAAAACTAATCTGAAGTTTAACATTTCTTCCTTCCCAGTGATCTCTCCTCCCAAATCACTCTGGATTCACTGTTTGCTTTCATGGTGTATGTGAAATAACAGAAATATAAACTCTCCGTATCATTTAAAAAATGATAAGGTGATTATACATCCACTCAAAACACTCAGATGTGTCAGTCATAGGCTTATCATTTCTTTACTTGGTACATGATATGTGGCTAAGACTCTCTGAAACGTTGCACAGGTGGATTAAAGTTGTCTTCTGTGAGATTTTCCTTTTCTATCAGTACGTGAAGACAAGTCTCCAACCTAATCCTATTTTATTGTCAGCAGCTACTCTACACTTGGATCCTCTATCATAATTTGCGTGTGTATGTGCGTGTGTGGCAGAAACCTGTAAATGGTAACAGATTATGTTCCTTCACAACACACAAAAGCACAGTCTGAGCCAGCTAGCCCCTGGAAATACCCTGAAGGTTAGTGCTTTCCTGTGGCCAATACTCTGAGCCCACAGCATTTAATGGGGTGAATTTTTTTTCTTCCAGGAGTTTACCCAACCTTAGACAAACAGTGCTGTTATCCAAGCAAGGACGGTTGAAGGTGTTAGTGGTTTACTTTATTGACAAATTGAGTGCCCACCAGCATCTCCTTCACTCCTCGGACCTCACAGCTGCACCAAAATGTGAGGTCCCAGAGGACTTGCTTGGAGTTGTGAGGAGCCAAGGCAGCTCCTGGTGCCTCCCAGGAACCATTCCTTGAGTTCTCTGCTCATTCTGAGTGCAGGTTTCTTGCACCCTGGGCTAGGGAGTGTGTGTGAATGTTGTGAGGGAGCCACGTAGCGCTTGCTGTTGCTGGATGCTCGACTTTTCCTTCCCCTTGCACAGCAAAACCTCACATACCTTTAGCCTCAGGAAGGAGCATCTCTATATTTAGGCTGTCCGGCCCCAGTGGAGCCTGACTCTTCATCTGGCAGGATGGAAATCTCTTCCTGAATTGAGTTGTGTTGTTTTTTGTTTTTTGTTTTTTTTTTTTCTACTCATTCCAAAAGCTTTCCATGGATTTAATTTATTTTTGAATCAACCTGGAAAGTTTAAAATGAAAAGATAATGTTTTTTAAACAACAGATTCAGCTAAAGCACGTGGTTTCTTTCATTTCTTAATCTCAATTTTTCATTTCATCTTGACTTTGGACCAGGTTGTGCTTCTGAAAAAGGATGGGATTGTTCATTTTTCTGCTTGATTTTTTTATTTTAGGAATGCCTCCCTTGCCTCTTAATTTTTTTTTCAATGAAAATTCTTATTTCAAGGCAATAGAAAGTGAAAAAGTGAGGAAACATGAAAACCCCCAAATATTCCCTTTCTTCCCCTTGTCACTTTTTTTATGAAGTGAAAAAATTATTCAACATAAAAAAGGGGTGGAAAATAATTCTACCATATTTTTGCCATTTTTTTTGCCTTTTCTGCCTTTTCTAGAATAGAAGAGAATGAGTAGAGGGGGAAGGAGGAGGGAAGAGACAGCAATGAGAGAACAAATTTATGTGATAAAAAAATCACAGTGCTTAAAATGAAGCACGGACTTTTAATATTTGTAAACATCAGAATAAAGTGACATTCTAAGCTGAAATTTTTTTCAGTCTGACATTTCAAAATGAAGCACAGGTTTTCATTTTGAGGTATTATTTCACATCCACACATCCACAAAATCGAAATGTATTTTGAAATGAAAACACCACAGGGAGAATGATATTGAAAAGTTTTATTTTTGCCATCCCCCCCCCTTTCCTCCTCTCATAAATAAATAATTTGGTTTTCCAGGAAACTCTAAAACTAAGAACAGGGGATGAAACATAATGAAACAAAAGGGTTGTTCACCTTATTAAGCATCAGGGTTTGCTGAAAAAATATGTGCAGTAACATGGATTATTTCTGGCATGTCATTTCATCTGCTGAGAAAGGATCAGCTCAGAAACATGTGGGCGTAATTTACTAGTTGTAAATAAAATGTTTGTTATTTAGGTTTTTAACAGTTCCTCAGGTCATGGAGTTTCTGATGAGGTAATAGCTCAGCTCGTATCAGTTAACTTTTCCTCCATAGGATATTCTGGGGACACTGGTTACAGTAACAGATCAATAAAAGGACAATGCTTCCATCATTAACAAATGGTGCATGTGATTGGAAAACCCCCTCTCACCACCACCCCTTCATCAGGATGGGGTGGCTGCCAGTTTCCACGTGGGCTGTGTAAACCGACATGGTCAGTGGCAAACAGAGCACCACTGAGCACCCAATTGAGCACTTCTGCTTTCAGTGAAGCCTTCAAGAGATACTGTCTTTGTTCCTGTGATTTTGTCTACACCAAGATCCAGAAGCACATCAGAAGCTTGTGCAAATGTGTGTGACTGAGCTAATTTTGACGTGACTTGGGTCAAGCTGGAGCACGACCGGTGGGTCAGTACAAGGTGGCTGAAGTCCATCCTCAAGTCCAGGCTGCTATTCATGATTGCTTTGCTAGCTGAAACCTCAAGCTCATACCTCCAGGTTGTGCAGTGCTGAGGTACCCTGAATGATGGAGCAGCAACATTTAAAAGGCTGTGACAGTTCATGGCCCCATCATGAAAACCTTCGGTGGAAGGTCAGCAGATGTGGGTTGTGTTTACAGGACACATGTGGAAGCTGCTCCTGGGTGGGAAACTACGCAGCTGTCCATAGGGCAAAGCTAAATACACAAAACCTGGGTTTGCGGTTAAAGGCGAGCCACCTAAGAAGAGATGTCGTGTTTGCTGCAGAAGAATGTGGATGAAATGCTGGGTGAAACGATGTTATAGCTGTGGCCAGGCTCAGCGCAGAATCCCAACTCCCAACATGCTTATATCCTGATTTTCACTGACCTGGGACTTTTATCAGTCTTGCAGCCTGCAAACGACTGTTAGATCTTTGGCTGTGGAAACTGCTACAGTCAAGATGCCTTCGTTTTTCTTTTCTAAAACAGCACCCAGGTCTGTGACACTTTGTGTAAATCACTCACGGTAAACGTCCGAGGCTGCAAAGTAATTTGGGGTTTTCAAGACTTCTCCGTGAGTTATCCACAATCAGAGGCAGTTGGCTACAAGCAGAAGAGATGAAGTGTCAGAGTACAGGGAAGAAAATTGTGCCTTCTGTTTCTCTTTTCGGTGTATAAACCACACGCTGCATAGCTGGGTTGGAAATGAAATAAGCCTGTAGTTCTCCAGCTGCACAGACTGTACTTTTTAGCATTCTGTTACGTAAAGAGCATGCAAATATATTAGCAAGAAAAAAAGCTGAATTTGCCCATTAAGGCATGTGATTAATGCAGTGCTGAAAGCTCGTTTAAAGGGCTGTACATTGCAGCTCACTTGAGAAACAGAAAGAAGAAGAAGAACACAAAAAAGTGAGCTGAGTGGTCTGGGTCTGAAGGAATTCAGTGGGGCTGTAGAGGGCACTAAAGATCTTTATGATTTCTTAGAAGTGAAAGCTGCGAGTTGCTTTTTACACTTCACTGTTAGAAAAAAAATTAAAATTAACCCTCTTTAGGAGCAAGTGGGACCACATCAGACTCAAATATTACAGCTTCTCCCCTTATAACCGCTAATAACAGGCTGAGCTAATTTTTGTTTTGATTTGGGGTTTCTTTCTTCCATTTCTTAGAAATGGTTAGGTGTGTGGAGCCCTCTTGTAGCACCGATTTCAGCTAGACAGAATATGTTCAGCTAACAAAGAAAACTCATTCCTTCAAGTAAGAAAACTGCCTGAGCTGCTGAGGAATGGCAATTTATCAGTCAGGTTGTTGTGGCTGGGTCAAGAGAGGGACCACAAAGAGATCTGGTCACATTAACACGGATCCTAAAAAAAAACCCGCTTGTGTGCGTCTCAAAACACTTGGGGTGTTTCACTTGTTTAGTTTTGCACGTCTCTGAAATTTCTGGGTTTGGCTAGAATAAAGCAAGTCTTTTCTTGTGGTGTTTTCTGCCATCAGGAATTGGAAACCTCGCAAGAAATCCTGTTCTGATGAGATTCCCAGCCTGATACATAGTTTACAAGAGAAAGTGCAGATTAAATTTTGGATTTCGCTGCTTCATACGAGACAGGTCAAATTCTCCAAGAAATAAAGATGTGAAATGCCCTGCTGTAGCCTGAGAATTGTTTTCAGCTTGCAGGCCTCTGACTTAAGTCCAATGCTAAAGGCGATGTCTGTATCTGCAACCAGCATGGGTTATCTTGTACTGCAGATTTCCAAGGATCCTTAGTGTCTACTATGTGCAGCTGATCCTACAGCCTGAGCACAGACTACTCTCCAGAATTCTGCACAGTCATCTTATTCTTCCTGGGTATCCCATCAGCTTTGCAACAGACCCAGAGTAGAGAATTTAGTATGACTAAGAAGTCTGTCTACTGCCTAATTATACTGCCACAGTTGTAGTGGTGTAGCTTTCTCCGTAGTTTCTATTCTGGAATAAGTGTGCCTAATAATAACAACATTATAATTATACTGCTATGATTTCACTGGTAACTTGCCTCATGTACTCAAGTCTTAAGTGCGTACCCAAAAAAATACCACAGGGTGCAAAGGAATTCTGACAGACCCTTACGGACACGCTCAGCAGAGCCATCCATGTACATGCTTTGGGAACATGCAGCTTTGTAAATGAAAATCATCTGATTTCACTTCAGCTGATACTGAGGCCACACACAACCAGTACAGAACCTTCCTCATGCTCTTCACTTCTGAAGGCATTTTATTTTTCAAGAGCTGCACCTTCCATTCCAGAAATGAGTTGCAGATGGAGAAGCTGAAGACACCAAGATATCCTGGGGAATTGTTTTAACTGAACTACTGGAAGTCTTGCAAGTTACTGATCATCCTAAATTAATTTTGTCAACTGTTTCTGAGTGCTTTGTAAGCTGCATAATTCCCTTGAAAATGGAACTGGCTACTCTTGGCTCCTTTTGAGATGGAGATAAATCAAAATGATGAGTTTTAGCTATGGGTTGGGGACAGGTTTAAGTCAGGTTTATGGTTCAGACTCAATGGTAATATATAACATTGAGATTATAAAAAGCATTTTCAGCTTTTGGTCCAAAGTAAGCAAGAGAGCTGGTAGCTGTTGGAAGGGATTAACCTCGTGGCAGCTATCACACGGTGAGCAGGAATGGGCTGAGAGCAACCAGCAAGTGAGATATGAGCTCAACTCTCTTTTATCTGGAGATCTGCTGGAATTTGATTTTCAAGTTCCATTTTTAGTCTGTCTCTAAATGGAGCCAACTGAGTGGGTGGGTCAAAATATCCACATCCACGAGCAGCTTGTCGGGGGGTTGGCTGGTTACGTGAGCATCTATCAATCATAGAAGTACACATCAACCTGTTCCTCCATGCACAATTCCCAGCTCACATATAAGGTATGGGTACAGATAACGTGTGCTACTCTAAAAACTACACCAGGCAAGCGTGGGGTTTCAATAGGAACCAGTAAGGAGGGGTTTGCTAGCCCCGTTTGGCCAGATGGGTCTGGCTGTATTGTTTCTTTTCCTTCCCTGGCTGAATGCCCATGCTCTTGGGCATGAATAACCGCACGTTCAAACAGAGCATTTGGTTTCCACAAACGCATGGGCATGCGACCTTCAAATTCACTTCCACAAACATTTGTGTCATCGTAGGTTAATGGGTGTGTGAATGGTGCTGCATGAAAAGAGAGGTTACTGTGAAATTTCTATTAGAGAAGCAGGCTGTGGCACTTGAAAAGGAGCAAAATTATATGGGACACTTCTTGTCTCAGATACAGCGAATTCATGGATAAGTCAGATAAATCCAAGTTATGGCAATCAGCCAGTTGGACGAGGTAATTTAATATCCACTTCTAGTTACAAAAGGGTGCTGGTGACAAGATCAGGATGGTTTTACATTAGAAGACAAACCTCTTTTAAAAGCAATTGGAAAAGGAAAATAAGAATCTTTTCAAACATAGAATAAAATATTGAAATCTGGAATGCAAGTTCTCACTAGGAACCGCAGATACTCTTAAGTTAACAAAAAAATGATGTAGCTTAACTTATAAAAATAGTAAAACAGCAAAAAGGTACCACATGTTCCTCCCAGACTGCAAGCCAAACAATTGCTACTGCATTTAAATCATGTTCTGAAATAATGCTGTAAAAACCCTGGAAAAAATGGAGCCCAAATTGCCAGACTAGGCTCTGCACTGGGTGTTTGGAGCTGAGCATCCCAGTTGCTCAAAGACACTTTATTAGCTACTTTCATGAGAAAAGAAAATATCCAGATTTCCTCATTTTTCAGTAATCAAGCTGTATCTCATGAGAGCAAAGGAGCTGAAAAAAAAATGACACCTTGGCTTGATAAACTTTGCAGCCCAAGAGCTGGAGGCTTCAGCTGTTTGCCATCAGTGGCCTCTGCAGCTCCTGGTGTCGGCTGTGCCGAGGGCGATGCCAGATCTCGGACAGCCATGGAATACTAATCGGCAGCTGTGGAGCTGCCTGTTTATTTTTTCCTTTTGAAATAGCCATGTAAATAAGACACTGGCACAGAATGTCAGTGCCCCTGGAGCTTTATATACGATACGTTAAGATGTATTGCTTTCTTTTCCTTGTTCTTCCCCTACTTCTGGTTCTTCTTTTCTTTTCTTTTCTTTTCTTTTCTTTTCTTTTCTTTTCTTTTCTTTTCTTTTCTTTTCTTTTCTTTTCT
>JAAGNO010009142.1:47968-74170 GCA_033439905.1 Ceryle rudis | reverse complement strand
CTTCCCTTCCCTTCCCTTCCCTTCCCTTCCCTTCCCTTCCCTTCCCTTCCCTTCCCTTCCCTTCCCTTCCTTCTTTCCTTCCTTTCTCTTTCTGTCTGTCTTATCCACCCCCCACCTCCAATTTAAGATGAAAGCACGGTTTGCCTAATGATAAGCCTGCCAATTATTAAAAAGGCCCTAGTTTTTCATAAGTGACTTCAAGCCACTCCTGCAAGTCCAATCTCCAAAGTAGCAGGAACTAATTCTGAGACGAACACAAGCCCTGTCCTGGGAAGAGTCTCAGCTTCACGTATACCTGTGGGACAGGAAAAAGTCTTAGCAGCACCTAAACAGGCAGCCTGGAAGTGGCTCAGCCAGTTTTCATAAACTGGTTTTCATTCCCTATGCTGTTGCTATATTCTTAGTCAGTCCCAAAAGCAGAAAAAATAGATTTTTTTCTTTTTTTTTTTTTTCACCTGAAGTAAAAACCACCTTGTACCTTATAACATCTTAAGTCCTCAGATATGTAGAAACTTATGTCTGTGTGACACTCATGGGCATTTATGGATCTAAAAATCCTAGGTGTATTTCATTCCCCCACCTCTTTAAAATTACAGCTCTAAAGCCTAATTTCAGGGGCTGTATGGCAGCAAGGTCTGAAGAATCCAGAACTCGAGATTTTAAAGCCGTAGCACCTCAGCTTTTTAAATAGATTGAACATTAACCACCATTAGTGTCATCTGGTTAAACACATGGGAATTACACTGATACAAAACTGCTGCAGGTAGAATTTAGGCCATGAAGTTAATGCTTATTATGGTGTCTGAGGCCACAGGAGCCTGCTTCTCCTGATAGTGTCCCAGGTATGTTCATCTCAATGACTCCTCAAAGATACTTCCCATCCCTTTAGTGACTTGCATCTAAGCAGCTGTCATATAACTGTTTGATTTTTGCATCTGTCCCAAGAGCTCTGGTCTTGCTGCTTTGGCAACAGCATAAGAAAATTTCAGGTAGAAAATCTGGTTGGGCTGTAGAGCAGCTGGACACCCCTGCCTGTGTGATCCCTTGTCAAGGAACCAACATGGTATCAAACTAGACCAGAACTAAAGTCTCCTATTAATATTTCTACAGGTTTAATAATAAACCTCCCTGCTGCTGTCCCACAGTGCTGCCAACCATGGCTCTGCTCAGCAGTCACAAAACATCAGTTGTGGCTTCCCTGTCCTTCCCCAGCTCTCCCTGCTCACTTGTTGTCTTTCTTCTCGTGTTATGTTCAAGATAAGTTTACAGACTCGTTGGAGCAAGGGCACTGGTCTAAGTTCCTCTTCGTGGTGACCTGAATGAAGCAAAGTTGATTTTCACCATCTGCAAAGTTTGTGCTCATTGAGTTTTTATCCTTTCACTCTTCTGGCCATTTCACCCTATGTGCCTTCTATATAAAGTAGCTTTAATGAACTCCTAAAGTGAAAAGCATGAAGCGCTTTAGTCCCTGAATCTCCCACAGTCAAAACCTACCAGTTTGGCAGAGGCACGTAATTAGTTTCTAATTAGTGTAAGCAAGTCCATCCAGATTATACTGTAATATGAAAACACATTTAAATTGATTCAATCACTTCCAATGTGAGCCTGTCACAGTTTATTTGTATTGAAAAAAAACACAAAACCCCAAAACAAATACTGTGGAAATCTGGCTATCTTTTAGCTTCCAGAGTGCTTTTAGCTTAGTGAGGCCTGGGTGGTCCGTGGAAATGAGATGATCGGACAGGTATTAAAATGAATTGCATGAGCTTTTGCTCTGGAGTCAGGATGTCCCGAGGCGAGGGGCGAATTGGATGTGCTGATGGAAAGGGCTGCAGCCAAAGGTTTGTGGCACAGCATGGAGTTCCAAAAATCTTGTAGGCCATAAATGAAGGGAATATTTCATGTTTGAAGGCATTCCTTTTTCTTGGAGATCAGTCATTTTAGCTGGATCTAGTGTCCATGTGCGAGTAGCAACACATTGAAACGGTGGATGGTAAGGTAGATTTTTAGATGGAGATTTTGTGGCTTTGATTGATGTCTGACTTTTTGCTATTTCCCAGAGAAGAATGAATCTGTGGCTCCTCTCTCAAAAACTAGATCGTCTGCTGCATTGAAGATGTGAGAAACATTACTGAAATCTGTTATCCAACAATGCAAAATACTCTTGACCACACACTTCTGCTGCATAGCAGGGATTTAAGAACTCTGTGGGAATGCAGTATCCTGTATCAGAGGGGAACGCTTGGGATCCAGGAGTAAATCTGAGACGCTTATTGTGAGCAGAGCTGGAATGTGTTACCCTGCATCCCAGATCTGACTTCACTACATCTTAATCAGTCTCATCAGAAACTAATAGGAAAAAAAACAGGTTTAGGTTTCAATGGTTGTAGTACAAAATATCTTCAGATATTGAATTTTCGCTTGCAGACAACAAGAGCACATACTTAAGTCCAAATGGGAATTAGATAACTTGGAATGCTCACCTAAAAGAAAAGAAACGCAGTTTCAACTCCTTACTCCATCACAGGCATGCTGGGATATGTCTTTATCACCCGCAGTGTTGGGATTAATAGTTCAGGCACAGTATTACATTAGCACTGTTGCACAGCTTCTGACCCAGAGCTGTCTTTCATCCACTTGATTGGGAAAACGCACAAAACTAGATCCTGCTTGTCTCTACCTTTACTGTGGACACACTATACTCACCAGAGGCAGAATTTGTATGATGTTCACCAGCTAAAACCAGGATATTGTCTCTGAGCTAGTCATGTCTCTCCTCTGGAGGGGGAGTTACACCTCAGCAGAAGGATCCTCCTTACAACCTCCTGATGTAAAGGCTTGGTGAGGGCCTCTTTGGAAGGTGTCTGGCCAACCAACTGTGCAGACAGCATGGAAGATGGAGAGTTGCTCAGGAATGCTGGTAATGAGGTCAGGGAGGCACTTTATTTTTAGTTTCAGGTATGCTGATGTCCTGGATGGATGTCTGGGGTAAAGGGTCAGTATATGACCCTTCTGCACCCCCTCTGCATGAACCAGTTACCAGCTATTCCCTTGACTCTTGTTTTCCTGGCCAGGTTCAGCTTGTGCTGGCTAATGCTGTTTCTTGGACCTTCTCAGCTCATTTTGAAGCAAACAAAGGATCAGACTTTCCCATAATCCTCACACATCATTGGCATCTTTGTATGTCTGCTACAGAGCCGAACAAACACAAAGACTGCATCTCGATACACCCTCTGCACCAAGTCCCTTCAAGTGTAAAGTGAAAATGCTGGCAGGAAAATATGGGAAAGTTGGGTAGTTGCCTGTGCCCTACCTGGCTTGCAGATAAAATAATTAGATTGCCAAGTCTGCTAGGCTTTTAAGCTGGGCAAATCCACATGCTGGGCATTTGAATAGACATAAAAAATGGAGGGAATATCACCTGTAGAGCTACAAAGCTTCACTTCTTGTATTGCTTCTCATATGAATTCAGATAATCTTCAGGATCCTTTATTTCTGCCTTTCATTCTGTTGTTTAGTAAATCATGGATTCCTGTTATTCTTTTCTTTTCCATTCCACCTACCTAAGTTTTTCACTCTTTTTTTTTTTTTAATTTATTTTTTTTTATTTTCCTGTGTCTCTGTGTCTCTGTATGTGTTCTCAAAGAAACAGTTGTTGGTCCCAAGAAGTACAGCCTGGCTTTATGTAGACTGCAGCAGAAAGAACAGCACTCCCCATCCACAACAAAACCTTCAGTGCTCTCTGTCTCTCTCCTGGATGCCAATCCCACAGAGGTGGAAAAAAGCTCCTTAGCATCCCAGTTCCTCAAGGAGCAGATGCTCCAGGGTTCCTCTTAGTGAGAACAGACACAAAATATTTATCAACTAGTCTCTGAGCTTCCTGAGCACCCAAAGAGATGAATCAGGTTGCTCAGGCAGAAGGCTAGAACTAATCAGTCCTATTTTCCACCACAGGCTGCTGCAGGAAAAATCCAAGAACCTTCCCCTCTGTGGAGTCCACAGAGCTTTGCATTACGCTGGAGGCAGAGAGGAAGAGGAGATGAAAGCCCTCAGGATTGATTGCAGCTTTCCCAATATTGTAAGTCTTTGTGTTAGTTGGTCATTCTCTAAAGATATTTTTTTAATATAAATTCAGTTTTTGGATGTTATTTGCTAATTACTGCTGGTATTTAATTATGGCAGCGTTTAAATTACACAGGCCACCACTAATCCACATTATTCAAAGACATTTTCCAAAATTCTACTCTAAACATTCTTTGCGGTCCTTAACAAACAGAGACATTTCTCAGTTGGCCCAAAAGTCACATTGCAAATATTTTCACAAAAGCAAGGATGAGCAAAATGATCCTAGGGCCAATTCAATTCATTACACAGACTTCCACCCATGTTTAATCTGGAGAGATCCATTTGTTTTCCTGAACTCCCTTCCCAACCTGAAATGAAATTAGGACCAAGCCTAGTTGGACCATCATGGATTTAAGAAAAATATGCTTTAAATTAATTTCTAGGTCTTCTTACCTCACCCACTACTGAGAGAGAATTACTGTTCTCTCCCTGTTCAGATGCTCCTGTGCTCTCTGTAAGAGAAAATTATCAGAAGGTGGTTCTTCATTAGGAAAGTAGCTCCTGGTTTTGGAGATGGAGGTTCACGTTTCTACTTTTATGCTGTTTATATCACTCCCTTGCAAGTGGTAGGGGATGGGGAATTCAAGCTTCTGTGTGCTCATCGAAGTACATCACCCTGTGACAACGGCATAAATAGTGATGGGGTGAGGTAATGTTAGAGTAAAGCTATAAACATTAGTAGACCCCTTACAGCACATGTCAGCATAACCTGATGGTACTCTAGAAAAACAAGCAAGAAAAGAACCCAAGAAATCAAGATCATCTGTCTCAAGGATGCACTGGGAAGAAAACAGGGCAAGCTGGCAGCTTCAAGGGTCCTGTCTTCATAAAGCTGGGAGACTTAGTTTGCTAATGCTGAAAGACAGTATTTTAAACATCCACCAAAGTGTTAAAAGACCTCAAGCGGAGAAGTGTGACTCACTCACAAGGAAGGAGATGGGGTGATAAAGAGACCAAGGAGTTTGGAGATGCATTCTGTATTCCCGGTGACAGCAAAAGGTTGTCCATAAGCTGTGGACACACAAGATCTTCTGGATCAGGTGCTGCTGAAGGAGGTCACAGCCTCCAGCCTGCTCCTGCTGCCTATCCCAGCTTCTAAGCTCATGTTTTCTGCTCCCCAGCTCTGACTGGTGAGCTGCCTGTAGAAATGGGCCGTGGCCAATTCATCAAAAAGAAGCTGAATCAAGCTTAAGCTGTTTAAATACTAAGTCTTTGATAAGATGGCAGGGTAAGGAAAGCTCCTGGAAGAGATGAAGGAAAATAACGTCTGTATGACTCGCAGAATGACGTCAAGACTGGGCTGTTGTCCAAAGTCCAAGAGGAAAGCAAGAGCGTGCATAAACTGGCTCATTGATCTTCAGACTTACATGCATTTTTGTTGTAAGAAAACAGGGGAGCAAGCCCTAGACTGTGGATCGCAAACATGTCAGCATGTCCAACAGTGTAGGGTACTCACGACTACGAGGTTATAGGGAGAAGAACAAAGCACCAGCTCCAGGTTTAAATCCCCTTGAATCTTTTTTTTGCATGTATATCACCTCTGTTCAGGTTTCTTTGTAGAGAAATAAAATTGTTTGGGGAGCTTCAGTTAGATTCTTTACTCTTCTTCCAGTTTGCACTCCCTATCTATCCCCTTGAAAAATCCCTGTTTTGTTGATTCAAGAAACCACTTTAAGGCAAACAGTATACTTGGAGCAAAGATCTGTTCTTGTTCATGCAGGTTTCATCTGAGCTGTTTATTGGTTGTCACAGCTTCAGAGTAAAATAGCAAATCCTTACTGCAGACAGCCAAGACTCTCTGCCAGACACTGGTAAAGCTGTTGTGACCCTCCAAACTTCCTGCAAAACCAGACTTAGCTGATGTGCTGGCACACTGGAGCTTGATGGATATTTAATAGCCCTGCCACCTTTGGGGATGCCTTCAGAAAGTGCAAACAGAAAGACTGGGGAAGGGTGGTCCCTTCTGGTTTTGGTGGGGTTTTTTATTGTTTTGGGTTTTTTTTTTACATTTTCTATTTTGTTGACACTAATGGATTGTCCAGAGCTAGGGTGGCCTGCAGAACTCTTACGAGTGTCCTCAAAATCAAACCAGTTATTCTCTGCTCTGCAACCCAGGCGAGTGTTTGCTGTATTTGAGAGTTCTTTCAGAAATCCTTTTGGCACCAGCAGATCTCCATTGTACTGCACCCATGGTCACTGTGTTGGGTACTGGGTCCTATACTGCTTCACAAACACTGGTTGTTATATGATGTTGAAGGAATTTATCCCATGTCCACTAATGCTGGGATTTTATCCTTGAATCGATGTTATTTCCTATTTCAGTCAGTTACAAAGGTTTAAGTTTCTTTGGCAACAACAAGAGACAGATCTCTACCTTTAAAAACTTTCTCTGGGAAACCACAAGTATGGCAAGGAATTGTTTTCTGCCTGTGGATTCTTTAACTTTCTTGTTTGTAGTTGAATTAAAAGCTTGTAACGTTCACCCAAGTTAAAAGTTCGAAGCTTGTGTATCATAAAAATTAGGAAACTCCCTGAGAAATCAGAGAATCTTCAACTCTGCATGTAATCAAATCCATTTATTCTGCTAACACTTTGCAGATTCTTATTGTAACTGGTATTAATTTTTCTCCATTTGTGATCATCTAACTCCAGCCAAAGCTCCGTATCTTTCTGTGTAGCCTGAAAAAAAAAAAAGTGAACAGCTCAGACTTAGTAAATGGACCTTGCTGCTTTTAAACCCCTCATAAAATCAAATATTATCTTAAGAAATCCTAATCAAATTAATCTTCAACTCCATCTTCCCTCTCTTCACCCTATGACTTCACCATGAGCTTGCCTGAATATGACCTGAATCTCATTTACTTCCCATTAGAAAAAAATGAAGTGAACTTCTAAAAAAAATAACCTTTCAATTACCTTTTAAACTCCTAAATGAGGACTCATTTTGACCATGACATCATCCACTGATGATTTTAGCACATGGGCCACATTCCCTGGTTGACCTAATTTATCTGAGTTAACAGAGATAAGTAGACAGTGAAATATGAAAAGTTCTTCATAGTCATTGGTGAATTTTAATTCTTTTTCATACATATCTCTAGATAGATGCCCACACCTTATAAAGAACAGAATCATCAGGCTGGGCGGATGTGCAGCCAGATACCTGCACATGCAAGCTGGAGGAGATCTAGATGCTAGGAGACGGATAAGCTGAGATTCATGTGCAATAACTTTGGTCAGACATCTAGAGAAATAAACCCTTCCAAAGAGCCATCCATCTCTCCTTTCTCAGACACCTATTTTAACATGTGATGAATCTCTCTCCAGAGAGAGTCATTTCTCTCTTCTCATGATAAAGGGAGCCTGGGATGACTGATGTCTAAATTTAAAATGCTGAAAGCCCATGAAGATGGATACCACCCCAAGCAAACAGCAGAGCTATTAGGATGAATAGATGGATATTTAAGAAGCTGTACAGTTCTCAGAAGGTAGAGGATGTCTGAGCAGCACAGTATAAGGAGGATCTGGTTCAACTCCAATCCACAGGCTGTGTGAACATGTAAACTTAATCTGATATAGTTTTTCTCTTAGAGAGGCTTGTTAAATCAGCAGAACCATGGCTACGTGGCATTTTGTCAGCCAGACTCACAAATAAACTGTACAGATGTATTCTGTTGTTGTCGCTGAGGGTATTTTTCCCCAGAAATGTTTCTTTAGATGACAAGTTACTAAAGTGTGGTGTTGTTTGTAGATTTGTCTCCATATCTTACTGAACTTGCCAGCCAGGTGTTGGTAGAAAATCCAGCGTGGCCCCTTTCCAGTATACCTGCCATAACATGCTGGTAGAACAACACATCAGCATCATTCAAATCGAGAAATAATGCAGCACTTTGTCCTTCCAGATGGCTTCTTTGCTAAGTCATTAAAAAACTATCAACCTCACAACTGTCTTCTAGACCTTTGCAGCTGAGAGGAGCTTAGCCATTAACTCCAATTGTGGTAGAATTAAAACCGCACTGTGGTTTTTAAATAAAGCTCCCTTCATTTCCTCCTTCCCTCCCCTTGTCTCTGCAACCTTTCCTCAACCAGGTCATCCCTTTTCCAACACAGGCACCAAATCCCCTCCTCACATCCAGCATGTCCTGCTCTGCAGGAGCCACTCTTGTGCTCCTCCTGCTATATATCAGGGTATTTATGAGACACTCAGCAGCAACAGGCTTAATGTATGTGATCATTCCAGGTAACTCTGCCAACCTGCTGCTCCGAAGAGCTGCTTGTAAGTCTGTTCTCCACTCCTGGCCTCTGAAGCTGTTGCTGCTGTGGTCCTGACAGCCTGCCCCACTGCATTAAGGTACTTTAACACACCCCAGAGGAACTTGTTTTGTTATTCTTCGCGGATCTGCTTACTCATTTTCCATTCCTGCAAGATAGGTTTGAAGGGATTTGATACAGTACCAGGAAGGCCTCATTGGCTACATAATTAATGGATGCTCAGCATAGGAAAACTTTGACTTAGAAAATGTCATATATCAAGTGAACAGGACCAATTAAGGTAGCCAGGTTTTCAGCAGAAGTAGCTTTAACATCATCGGGATTTCCTACTGAATGTACTGTTTGGAAAAGGTGAGTGGAATTGGGGGTGATGGCAGGGGGGGGTGGAATTTGTTTTTCCATGGTGGAAAGTAATCTGCCACTCTTGGGAATGCTTTACCAACACCAACTGCAAAAACATCCATGTTGCCAGTTTACATTAGGGATAATATTGTGACTGCGCTTAAACTGGAAGAAACCACTCCATCAGTCAAAGAAGGATTTCAGGGGATATGACCTTGAGTAATGTTCTGGCTTAGCGAAAACTGTGGATTTGATCATTAATAATATTTTGCATGATCCATTTTTTTTATTTTTTTTTTTTTATTCAAAGCAAACTTTGTCAGCCAAAGGAGTAAAACCCTCTCTCATGTTCCATCTTTCTCCATTTTAGTGCAAGCAAGAGGAATCTTTATGAAAATATCCTCTGTTTGCCAAAACTGAAAAGATAACATTCCTGAGAGTGAGAGTGGATTCACCTAAGGTCTCTTCAAGTTATAAGATGGTCAAACTTGCAGTCTCAGCAGCTTGGACAGCAAAACATAGCTAAGAAAGAGGGGATTTTTCTCTCCTGGAAATGCCTCATGAATCTGGCTGCAAAAGCCTTTCATAAGTAATACTTCATGTAGATACAGCACAAGTATTGTCAGCCAGGTGAGCTGGATCTCAGCCACATGGCTATAGCTGCTGCTGGGAAGACCCCTGTGCAGTTTGCAAGGGGCTGTAACAGTGCCTTATCATTTCACAGCTTTCTGGGCATATTCAATCAGCTTGTGTTGGGAAATGATGGCAGATGCTCTCTGGGATTTGAGGTCTGGGAAGCCTGAAGCCAGTTCCCATCACCCTCCAAGGGATGCTTCCCCACATCTTGGAGGATAGCTGGGTTCTTGCTACGTGTAGCATAGGGAAGTTCATGTACATCTGCAAGAGGGTTATTTTTTTTCTCACTTTCCTCTGGCATCGCTCTCGTTAGATCCCCTCTGTTGTCTTTTGCTGTTTGTTACTTAAAGAGCTGCAGAGACTTTCTTCAGGGCCTTAGAAGAGAGAGCCCTCTGTGTCTAGGAAATAACATCTATAAATGCTGGATCTACAGTAGCTCATAGGAGCTCATATCCAAGCCGTTTTGCCTTCAGCAAGAGGAACTCTTTAGCAGACACATACCCATGTTGCCTCTGGTGATCCCATGATTCACCACAGCAGCACCAAAGTCCAGCTCAGCAGGGTAAGTTATCAGTCCAGATTCAATGAAAGATTAGTCACTGTGGGAGTTCGGTTCCTCTATTATTCATGCCATTCTGCTACAGCCAGATTTATGTGTCAGGAAAAACATACAAATGGAATCCGATTTACTTGCAGAAGTTCCTGTTCTGTTTGATTTATGTTTGAGTAAATAAAGACATATGTCTTGTAGGTATTGGTCTCTGGCTCCCTTTCTCTTCATAGATCTATGCCTAATTTATCAGCTTCTTTCTTTGCTGGACTTCTATTTATGAGAGTTTGCAAGAAAGGCACTGCTAGCTGAAGGGAATGCCTTTGACAGTTGAGGTTTAACTTTTGGAATAGCTTTAACTTTTGGAATAGTTTTGCACTGAAATTTGCTGCACTTCTAGCAATGTCTGGCAATATCTAGCTGCTCATCTTGAAAGAACTTCACGGAGACTCCTTAAACCACACTCTGCAGGGGAAGAAACAACCCTGCTTGTTGTTTTCTAAGCCATATGGCAAATTAATTACCTACTGGGACCAAGGAGCAAGGAGTCCTTATTAGGTCAAGTTCCATGATCTCAACAAACAGGCCAAAAGACCAATAGCTACTAACTCATAAGTAACCATCTAACCCTAAACCATTCATAGGTGTTTCAGACACATTGAAAGACAATGTAATAAAACATCCGTTGCTCTATTTCAAAAACATAAATCTGAACTAAAGAAATTTAGTCATTTTCTTCAGAATTTTTTAACTGAAAAAAAAAATCGTATGGTTTTAGATTATTTTTCTCCTTCTGTTCTCTTTTTCCTTTTCACCCACTGAAAACAGTGCAGAAGAGAGAAAGTATTGAGTTAAACTGGAAAAACTTCTCATCATTCCCTATCTCCATATATTAAATAATCCAGTCAACATCAAACTGAAATTTCTTCACTGAGTCCAAAATAAGAAGAACGAGTGTTAGATCCATTCTCATGGATGCCCAGTTGCCTCTGTGATGCCCAAGTATGAATGGCAATGAAATGTAGAACAGGATTTTAGGAAGTCTGAGAGATGTATTGGGAAATAAGGGAGGGAGTAGTAATGCCTTACGCTGAAAATAAATATTAAAAGCCCTGAAGTTTTTCAAAATGACCCCAGGTCCTTCTTTCTGACATGAAACGGCTGTCCATCCATCCTGGCTAAGAGGAATTTTCCCTAGGACACCAGACTGAATGCACTATTCCCTTGCTTGGTGTCCTGCACTCTTTGATTCTTTTGGTCCATACAGAAGGTCTTACAGAAGTCTTTTTCTGATGAGTTTTCCAAGGTCAGCTTTGATCTCCTGCACATCAGTGTAGCTTTAATGGCAAAACTGAGCACCCACGTGACTAGAGGCAGTCTGCAGCCCATGGTGGGCAGCTCCAGTAGCACCAACATTGCTGGAAAATCAACTCTCTAATGTGAATGTTTATTTGGCCACTCTTACTACCCGCAGTTCCCTTTGCTGTTCAGTTCTACTAAACAGCTTGAGAAAATATTTATCAGAGGAATGTGGTAACAGATTTATTGAATCCCCAAAGCCTGAGGTCAGCTTTTTAACATTGGGAGCCTCTGCAAGTGAGGCAGAGCAGGCAACACCTCAGAAATAAGAGGCAACCTACAAGATCACTGATGTTTCTGCTAATTAATGGGATGTCTGTGACCAGTAAAACTTATGTAAAATAGAGGCTGGCAAGATCTCTTCTCTCTAAAACAAGCCCTGGAACTTACCTGAAAGATGTGCATAGTTTCCACACAGCTGTTGAGTTTATGAGCATTCTGTGGGAGTTTGTTTAAATAGATTTTGGGCCTTTTTTAATGTTTGGTTGTTGCTTCTTATATTTATTTTTTTTTTAATAGGTTTGAAATGAATAATGGTGCTTTTGTTTTAATATGCCTTGACATTTAGTTCAAATGCATGTAATGGAATGGCACTGCTAGTAGTAACTCTTGGTCAATTGCAATTCAGAGTAGGACCTACTGTGGGACAGGAGCATCAGCAATGGGACTCCTGAAGGGTGTTGAAACATCCTGTACCCTCATGGACCAGGAGTAAGACAAGAAATCATTCTCATTCTGTAGGGATCTGAAAGGATAAACTAAACAGTGTCAACCGTAGCCACAACTGGCATTTCAGTGGCTGTGCTTTACCCTCAAATAAGTGTAAGCCAATTACCAATGACTTGGATCTATCTGTTTCCAAGAGCTAAATTTAGTGCTAGAATTTTAACACAAACTTGAGCTGTTGCAGCAAAAGAGAGGAGAGGCAGAAAGGAGCATCTGCAAGTTGTTGCCAACTTTTGTGCTAAAGCTTTATCTGAGACCCAAAGAGAGAATTCACCTCGCTGCTACTGCAGACAACCTCTTGGTTGACAAGTTGTTCAGCGTTGCTGCTTCTCGTTCTGCTGTCAGAGAAGAAAATGGCCTGTAGAGCAAATAAAGAGATGAAATATGTTACATGTGCCCACAATATCATTTTGGATGGAAAGAGCAGCAGGTCTGCAATGTGTGTTCCTGTGTGCAGCAACACGAAGAAACCCCAAACCTTCAACCTAGCAGCTGGGGTCATATCCCTCTCTTATGTCTACATAAGGCAATAAGAACCCTATTTCGGCATCCTCTCCCATAAAAAAAAAAAAGCTAAAAAGCTTCATTCTCTGGCCTGTAAACTAGCCAAACACCCAGATGAATTTAGGAAGAATCTGGCCCACGTGTGAGCTTGATGTTCTTTAGGATGAAGAAAACTGGGCAGTCGAAGGGTGGAAATCTTCTTTTCTCAGCTGAATGCTCCAATAGTACAAACATTCACCTGCAGAGCGATGGTGTTAATCCACACTGTCCTGGCTAGTTTTATCTTCTAGACCAGTCTTTTGGAAACAGATCTGTGGCTTCAAAAGTCTTTTAGATTTACAAATGTTATGCTCTTGTCAGACCAGTATGTATAAGTGCCTGTAGTTAAAGCACAGGAGATCCAACTGAAATGAAGGGAAGACATTAGATTGTGTCATTTCTTGGGCATGATGTCCCCAAAGTCAATTTAGAATGAAAACCTACATCTGACTGGGAAAGTTCTTTTGTGCACACTCCATGTTTTCAGCTGTGAGTTAGAGGAAGTAATTGCGTTTGCAGTGATGCTTCTCTGCAAGTACATTTCTGTGATAAATCTAATGAACAGTGTTGTGCAGGATTATACAGCTACTCCCTTCAACTGGCACCTGAGAAACTCATCAATCTCCTGCCACAAATCAAGTAAGAACAAGCAAGCAAGCAAGCAAATGATTCCTGTCATCAAATCCTCTTCTGCTTTTGATGAGAAGTACAGACTTGGTTTATGTTTCTTACCATAAGAAATAATTCTGTTGTGTGACAGATAAAATCAAATTAAATACCTTTTCCTATGTTCCCGCATATTCCAGCTGTCACGTTCCCATCTAGCGTGTCTCTTCACTGCTCATCAGCATTATGGCTTGTGTGAGATGTAGAGCTGGTAGGCGCCAGTCACCACTGGCCTTCAAGGTGTGTGTCAAATCGAGAGCTTATGTTTTGTAGTGGTTTTCCATCCTCTAAAGCCAGATCCTCTAGGCTGGATCCTCATCTGGTGGAAAGCAACATTTCTCTGTGGTTTTCAGTGTAGCTATTCCAGAGAAGGATCTGTCCTCTGTGTTTCACACAAGGTTAAATTTATCTGTTCTGAGTCTTTGGCAGCTCTGCACTATTTTGTTTAAAAACAGCCCAGGCCATATGGAAAGATTTCCACAAAATGCAAAGCAGCTCAGAGACCATTATACTTCCACGCCTGGGTGTATATCTCCCCTTCCAGCTCACTCTCCTCATCTTGTATCTGTTCTAAGAGATGAAATCCCTGAACAGCTTCACTTAGCACTGATGATAGGAAGAATGAACACGTGTTCGGGTCTGGTCAGAAACGACCATACTGTTTACTAACTTCTCCCAATGCTCAATACTTTTCCTTCAGCAGAAGTGAGGCAAGTAAATGCCTTTGAGAAGTTCGCTTCTCACTTTCAATGCAGAGCAAATAGCAGATTGGGTCAATCTCTAAACCATTATCATAAAGCATAGAATGGCTTTAGTAGGAAGACCTGAAAGATCATCTTGTTCCAACCCCCCTGCCACGGGGCAGGGACACCTCCCACTAGACTGGGTTGCTCAAAGTCCCATCCAACCTGGCCTTGAACACATCCAGCGATGGAGCATCCACAGCTTCCCTGGGCAACCTGTGCCAGTGTCTCTCCACCCTCAAAGTAAAGAACTCCTTCCTAGTTTCTAATCTAAATCTACCCTCTTTCAGTTTAAAACCATTACCCCCCATCCTATCACTACAGGCTAAAGGCATAAATATGAGGGGTTAGAGTAACCTTCTAGGACTCAGTTCTTGGTATCTCAGTGGATCAAACAACAACACCAGAGAGCAGGACATTGTGCAACCCTGTGTGCCCCATGACAGGGCTTTAATCTGGAGCTTGGCTAGAGCAGCCGGGAGGGAAGAGATGCAGAAGCAAGCGGAAGTGATGATGATAGCTGCAAAGAAACCCCAATCTGCAGCCCATGAGTCAGGCCAATGAGTCCCACATGCTGTTAGTATTAAATTGATATCATATGTCTGCATCGCTGCTGAAAAAATTCACAGTGGATCTTTCCCTTAAAGACTGATAAGAAAACAAAACACGATGGCTTAGTGCAGTACTTTTTGACGCCTTGAGAGCGATGAATAAAGCAATGTGGAGAGAGGGCAGGTATTACTCGGGGACTTGGCTATGGGAAAGAGTGAAGAAATTGCTATAATTTTTATTTATGTTTGCAGTGATTGGTATCAATTCTGCGGATAGTTTTGTCATGGCCATTTTCTGTGAGTACATCAAGAACCTGGCAAATGAGACAGCTAGCAAAAATATTCAGCCAAACAAGTATTATGAAATAAACAATACCGAATATTAATTGAAAATTTGGATCCACACTTATTAAATATTCCTCCTGGAGATGAGCAATTTCTGAACAGAAATCAGGAGACCGTACTCTCTGATTTCTGCATGAAGTCCAAACAGTTCAATTTTGGATGTTAGATGCTAACAAGAAGCTGAATTCAGAACAAAGAGAAAGCCAAAGAGACTTTGCAGAAAATATCTGATGAACACTTTCTAATAACGAGCACATTTAGAAAATTGACATCTGCTCATGGGTAATTCATGAATAGAAACACAGGCAGCTTCTTTAACGTGGGTTTCAGCATGAATTATTCACCGAGCTTTAAGTCGTATGGCATATAGTCCCTGTTGTTATTTGCTGAGGTTTAAGAGAAGAAGATATAGATGCAGATGCCAACGATACCCATAAGCTATCGATCTCCTTTGCCTCCTTTGCTAGGACTGTGAAGAATTGCACACTTATAGACTCTTTTCTACCTCAGCTGGAACTTGTGTTTATGGCACCACTGTGGGCTCTTCTGAAAATTATTCCGGTCTCATAAATTCAACATATGACTTGTCCCTGCAGTGGGATCAAGCATGATAGGAGGAGAAGATGGGACCCTGAGGGAGAGTAACCACTTGTTTTACTGCAGATGCCTACAATAAATAACAAAGGTACCAATGAAAAAACAGAAGTGTAAGAAGTTATGTGCTCTTACATTAATACTACTTCTGCCTATTTGTGTTATAAAGGCAGGCAAAGCCTCAGTCGGGGTGACTGGCAAAGTAGTAAGGTGAAAATAGGACAAAAGAGCTTACTGATCATGAAGTATTAATCTTGAAGAGTATCAATCTCTCCTGCACTGCTGCTGGAGAGCAGGATTTCATGCCTGTCCATCTGCTAAACATCCCTTTTCAACCTCGGTGGATGTAAATAACACTACAGCATGTCTAATGCCATTCACCATAGCGTGGACAATTCCTTGCAAGCCCAGAATTTCAATGCTGAATAGATATATTTTTTCCTTCCTGCTCGTAGACTCCTTGATGTAATCCCTGATTGTCAAGTATTCTCCAGTGCTGTGTGACACCAGCCTCACACATGGGTTTACTGTGCAGTTGAGGTTGCCAGACGTGGCTAAGGAGATGTATCCCAGAGATCCTCCTGGCAGAAAATATCTTGTCTGTCAGCAGTGAGAGCTCCTTACAACATAAAGTTTACGTGCTACGACACCAGACGGAACTCTTCTTCATTGATCCACACCAACTTCCACCGTGGACTTAGCATGGAGGAATTAATACAGAATGCCATCTATGGCTGATATCTATGGACTGTTTTATAGGAAAGAAACCAACCCCAAAATATTACAAGAGTTCTGATGAGTTACTATGGGGTTAGGGGTGTTTGTCATCTCAGCAGCCTCTCATTTATTAAACATTATCTCCTCTGGGGGAAGATAGAGCTGTTCCTGGTGGACTTCTCTCCACAGTGGTGGCTCCAAGGTGTGGTGGTGTTGATAGTACTGAAACACTGCTCCCTTCTCCTCACCTCTAAGGAGTACAGCATCACTTATTCCAGCGTGAGCTCTCCTGGCAGGGAGTGTCGTGATATCAACACCTAATAATTTTGACAGCATTTGATATCATGTGCATTTCAAATGATGACCTCAGTAGTGGCCTCTCTAAATTGCCCACCGTCACACTGGCAAGAGTCTGCCTTCTGTCCTCTGGAGAAAGCTGGAAGGAAACATTTCACTCAGCTAGTTTATATCATCTGTAATGCCAAAAGGGAAGCAAGAGAAATATAAGGAAGTTGCAATGATAATACCAAAATAATCTGCTGCTCTTACCACATGTTATAGTAATTAGACCCTTCTCCTTCCATCCCCAGATGTTCTGTGTTTGAAGAGAGATTCATGGTTACATAATGAATCAGGAGGGAGAAGCAGAGAAAGGATGTGAGCCATGAGGATGATGTAAGGAAAAAAAAAAAAAGGGGGGGGGGAGAAAATAAAAAAAAAAAAGAAAAAAGAGAGGAGTTTGTTGAACTCTTTTGGAAGGGAAGGAGGAAGCCTCAGTGCAGGGCTCTTGAAATCTCACATCAGTCAGATGAGAAGATTGCTGCGGTGGAGAGGGAGAAAATCAATAGCATATGAAGCAATTCAGGAGAGAAGAAGTGAGTAGTACAGCAACAAATCAAAGAGCTGTTAAAAATCAAGATCTGCAAAGAAGGAATTTTCAGATGGTCTCTCATGAAAAAGAACTCAGATCCTGGAGTTCCAGGATGCATGGAGTGTGCTAGCTGCTATTAGAAGAATTAGTAAAACACAGTGAGTGTGATCCAGTAAATCCAAATGAAGAAACGGGCAAATCTGGCTCAGAGACTCTTCTACAAATATCATTTATGACTTAGGAGAAGGTAGACCTTTGGCTAAATCTCATGAATGTTTCATTTCCTCAAAATTCTCCTAAACTTTCATTTTAGGGGAAAATATTGGCAACTGTTTGAGGGGAGGGAGCCTGTTTAAGATTTTAAATAACATTTTCCTCGATACTTCCAGCAAAGTGGTTGAGCTGTTTTGGAATGTGAGGAAAGTGAATATGAATGCTTTGCCCACAAGGACAAAAACAAAACTCGACTCAGTTTTACGAGGAGTTCTGATGATCCCTTGTATCTCATTTAGCAAAAGCTCTGCTTCAAGTAGAAAATGGTTTCTACCAGGGACAGGTGTCTTTGTTTATTCCAGGATGATTTTCATCACTTCTTATCCATGCTTCGTAGGGGAAAGTTTAGCCTGTACTCAACAAGAGGTCCTGAGCCTTGCAAGGATCATAAAGCTCTTGTGATGGGTAATGAACAGCTCCTAGGAACGGTCTTTCTTCTCCATGCAAAATAAGAAACACACTGAGGTCTAGAACTTGAGTTGAACCAAAGATAAGCCGAGGGGCAAGCAGAAGGGTAAGGTGCAAGAAGAACTGCTTTGCTCAGCTTGTGGCTGGAGTTGCTCTGTGGAGATGCACCTGCCTCTTCAGAGTTCCTCAAGAGCTGTTCCCATGCCAGAGATGGAGGTTCCTGTGCCCTGGCCACACTCAATCCTCACTCCTCTGCAAGGGGGCCAAGAGCGTGTGGCAGGTGGGCAATGCACCAGCCGGCTGCCCAAGCCAGGCCTGGGGGAACAAAAGGGGATTTGGCTCAGAGTAACCAAGGAATTGCATGGCCAAAGCTGGTCTGTTAGTTCTTCTTTGTTCCTTCTTAAGATGGAAAACCTTGGCCCTTTGCCTCACATGGTTCAATGAGGGAGGAGAAGCTGTAGGAAATGGGCTACACTCTGAGGAGGAAGAGGCACGCTTCAAAAAGTGGAAACAGCAGAAATGAGGAGCACTGAGAAAATTCAAGAAATATTTAGTAGATTATTCAGGGTTTTGTTTTGTTTTGATATTTAAATTGTTGGTAGATTGTAACAACACAACCTAAAACCAGGTTCTTGAGTTGCAATTATGCAGAAAGCAAAGCTGACACTGCTGAATGTCGTTGTGCTCTTGAAATGCTCAGCAGGGGCCTGACTCAATGCTCATTGCTATGGTGAGGAATTAAGAAACATTGGACGATAGTATTTCACTTTCCTGGACGGAACAAGGCTATAGAACAACAGGGAGCAAAGATATTACTGGAATAATAATAATAATAATAATAATAAGCCAAATTATTTTTAACATGACGGAGTATCTGTTAACAAATTATTATTCTCTTAGATCTGTTTCAGAGCTGACTGCCTTCTAACAGTGACCTTCTTTAAGGCTGCAGGGAAGGTATGAATAAAAGCAACGACAAGTGACTTAGTTATTTGCATTTCTCCTATTTACAGTGGCCAACATTATACTACACAGGCTGTGCCACCTACCCATGCTCCAGACCTCCCTGATATCTCATCAGCTTTGCAAGGAGATAAATTCTGGAATGATTCATCCAGCTCAAGTTTACAGCCTTTTTCTACCTATGCTTCATTATAATACATTATACCGACCACATAACAGCAAAGGAAACTGTGAAAGCAGGATCCAGGAAATAGTGTAACTAATACGTGAAGAAAAGAGAAAGCAGATGGGGAGGATGTTCTTCTGTGAACCATGGGAAGAAACTTGCTCCAAGGCCAATGTTCCTTTTCCTCCTCCTTCTTGCTTACACGCCAAGTGAGTTGTGGCATCTCAAAATCAATCAATCTAGTGACACTGATGCAAACGAGATCAGAATCATTTCCTTTTGCAGAAGAGGTCAAGAGTTCTGCTTTTGCAGAACAGACAGGGTCAATTCCTTTAAGTCAGAAAAGAAGCTGCCACACTGTAAAATAGCAGCACCAGAAACAAACTTTCTTTAGGGAAAAGCCACCTATCAGTAAGGCACTACAAAAAAAGTAGGATGAACCCATCAGAAACAACCAAAGTCAGATTTTTTACAAAGGCTTTCAGAGGACTGTGCTTTATAATTTAATTAATAATATAGGGATGAATTATTACTGTTGCAATGATTTTTCTCCTGTTGAACAATTCCAGCCCAAGATCCACTCAAGAAATTAAGAACTGCTTGTTCCAGGGGATGTCAAATCTTCTGGTTTTCTGCCCAAATAGAATTCCAGGGAGTACAGATGTGCTGCACAGCTCAGGAATGGCAATGCTAGAGGCAGATCAAAAAAGAACTTGACAAACCAAGTTTTCAACTCAGAGCATGGGATCAACAAATCAAACTTAGGAGATGATGAAATCATGGCAGATTTCAGAACTTCTGATAAAAATATGGAATAAAACGTAATGCATGAAAATACAGAAGAAAATAAAAATTCTGTGACTGGCTTTAGCAATTTTACTTTAACTAGGGTAGGTCAAATTTCTCCCCATTACTATCCAACCACCCACTGCACTGGATTATGTCCCATTACTGGGTTGGATACCTTGCTCAGCAAATTGCTGGGCCTCAGAGCAAAAAGGGGAAAAGTCACGGAAGGAATATGGGGTGGAAGGGCAAGGAAAGTGAGACCTAAACCTCTCAAGTGTTGAGTGGGAATGAGCTTGATTTTATTCTTCAAATGTGTTGTTTGAAAGCCTATGATAAGGAAAAAACCAGCCCAGAATTTTCAGCTTAGCTGATAATAGCCAAGCACCTGCTTCATTCACGTCAAAGGTAGCACTGGACAAGGTCTGCACACATCTGGTTTTGTTCAGCTGTTCTGTAGGATTTGATATCCTATAAGGCTTGACAGTCCATATAGTCCATCGAGTCCTCCAGATAGACAGGGCTAGTTTGTTTCTTTGGTATAGATATTACCTGGCTTTGCTGATTAGTTTTGTAAAAATCAAATTAGAAACAGCTAGTCGTGTCAAATGCAATGACGTGAAGTTGAAACCTGGGCGAAATGTATTTATATGAAAAGAATATATATAGGAAAAGAATGAGCCTATAAAACCAGCTTTCTGTATCTGATTTTTAGTCAACTGAAACTGCCATAAAAGATCAACCACTTGCATTAATCTTTTATATCCATGAGAAATACTTTGGAACTATAATGTGCTACAGGATGAATCTTGAATTACCAAAGCTATTAGGGAAAAATAAGAGTTATTTTAGTGTGATATTCCAAGGAAATCACTGACAATGTTCCTCAGGGTTGAATCTGCAGTAAGAGAAAAATCTACAGACAAAGTTAAGTTCTCTTCAGGTTAAAATCTTGGTGTAAATTTGACAAAGAGTATGCCTTTAGGCAAGCATGAGTCTATCTATTTATCTGTCTGTCATCTTGTTTCTCAAGATAGTCTTAGGAATTAAGGCGTTGTGTGATAGTTTCTGGCTCATTTTGATTAGTCTTCATTATCCTCTCTCTGCCCCAAACCACAGCAAGAAATGAACCTGAATATTGGCAAGATACTCGATTCCCTATTCTTTCCTTAAACCCAAGCAAAATATGCATATCCCTTTATTCACCGTGATAGTCTTCTATGCATTTGATGTAGTTTTCTTTTCCTATTTGTAGAGCTACTCAAGGATATTGGTTCTTCCATTTAACCACAGGGGCCCTGGAACAATCTTTAATGCATTTAGGATGTGGTCATATTTTAGGATGTTTTAGAGTATAAAATCACACTTGAGGGCTATTTAAGTCCTTGAAAAAGCGCAATGGACGCAGCTGTATGGCCTGCCAATCTCATAACTGTCCCTCCTGCTGGCCCTGGAGACAGCTCTGTTAGGGATGGGGTAAGAGGATTAGTCTGCCTACTGTGAGTTCACCTGTTTACCTAGGCTATTATTTATTGAAGATCAAATTGACTGAAAATCATTCCCGACAGAGAGCTGGCAAGAGATGACATTATGAGGAGAGCAGAGTTTGTGTTTTATAGGTTCAGTTATCTGTGATTTAGGGATCATTACGATCTCTTTAAAATTCTTGAAGCTGGCCAAGAAAACTAAAATTAAAGGAAGGCTGTGCCTTACATTAAACAATTTAGGAAACAAATGGGAATAGAATAGAGACACTATTCTGTTGTGCTAAACCTTTTTCTTTAGTTCAATATCTGTGAATTTCTTTAATGTTCTTGAGCTTGGCTTTGACACCTTGAGTGCCTGAGGGGCACGTGTTAATTGTGATGGGCAAAATACTCCTACAAATAACTTCTCTACAGTTTCTAGGATGATATACACTCTAAGCTTACCCTTCAGCTGGAGGAGCAAGACCAGTTTACAGTTGAGTAGAACCCACATGTACTCCATGCTCTGAAATCTTGGTGTCTGATCTAGTCACGGAGAAAGGGAGACTTCCAGGTCTGAACCTCGGACATGAAGCACTTCAACCTGAATGGTCACAATATCTTTGTTATTCTGCTTTCAGATGATTATCAGGGCAGTTGCAAGTAAGACACTTTAAAATGCCTTTTCTTGTTTGTATGGACGTTTTACAGCTATGTAGTAGTGAAAGGAACAGAAATGCGTGCAGTTTCTTGCTCCATTCTCAACAATTTCATAGGTGATGCGGACAACAGATCTTCTTAGACCGTGGCTTCTGCTCTTGAAGAGCAGGAGCTTCAGGAAAAAGCAGAAGTTTCATCAGGGAAAATCACCCTCTTTTGTTAAGCAAAGCCTGTCAGTTTTGTGGAGCAATTTGGTTTAGGCAAACCTGCATCTAGCAGGGGACTCATCTATTTTCCTCATCCTTTTGCTTTGTTTTATTTTAGCAGAGCATTTCTTCCCTGCTGTTTATCCTCTCAGACAAATACAGGAAAAAGCCCACTTGCACCCCTCGACCTTTCTCCTCGACAACTGACAATTACCTTCCTCAGCCTAAAGGCATTGCTTTTTTTGGGAGTGCCTTATTTAGAACACATGATCAGCATTCAGCGCTTTCCAGTAGCCTCCAAGCCCCACTGAGTATTTATTTACATTGTATAAAATTAGAGGAAATGAAGGGGTATGTGTTTGAACTAAGAGCAACAACCTAATTCTGCTTGTTATAAACTCCCCAAATGGAAGGATTTCAGTCAATGTCAGCTTAGGGCATGGAGGGGAAAGAACACTACTCCTGGGCATTTCCAGCATAATGGGGCATGATGCCTGACAATAAAACACATTTAGCAACTTTCTAAACAAAAAATCATTTTGTGGATTCGAAGTGATTTTTACCATTTACCATACTATGAATCCAGTTTGTGTTCTTGGCTTCCTGTCCTACCGAAGGACATCCCACAGAGGTATCCTTTGGGGATAAATAAAATGAAGAATTTCTTATTGAACAAATACATTAAAATAGAAAATATTATTTGTATACGGGGGAAAAAGGGGAGACTCCATTGCGAGTGAAACAAATTGGTGCCCATTAAAAGGACACTGACTAAAATGTAAAATATCTACAAGTTCCAGATTATTAAATTTGATGAATTTGGTTTGCCTTGGTACCTACACCCGTTCTCTGTCTTTTCAGAACGAAGAAGGAACTCATCGTGTCTTTCTGGCTTGACTTCGCATCTCAAAGGTAATTGCAAATGAAATAACCACAAAAGGAAGTTGATTAGATCCAGGTTTGTGTTGTGGAAAAGAATCCAAAAAATTAGTTACAGCCTAATACTGTAAAAAGGTTTTTTCTAGAGCTAATAATTACAGACTCCAAGATGGATCTTAGTAGGGAGCCTGGAAAGGAAAAACCATGGAAGAAATTCCAGACATCCACAGCAGCATTAATGGTAATCTAGAACAGATCCCCAATCCTGGTGCCAAAGTTATTTTAAAAAACATTTATAGCTCATTGTCACTGGTGCCAGCCCAAATTTGCCACTGCCAAATTTAGCACCGGTGTCAGTGCTTTGCCATCATTGGTTTGGACATGCCTATCATCCACTTTTTAGAAATCCATAAGGAAGTGACTGTGCTTCCTGGAGCTACTGAATGTTTTACCAAAAACTTCTCAAATGTCTGTAGAATGACTTATTAGAAAACCATTCCTGCACTGTCCAGGTTAGTTCTCTTTGTTTTTATTCTTGGGATAGGACAATTACCAATTTCTCTTCAAAGCAACTGTGCTTTTAAGAATAATGTGTAAACACAATCAGAAAAAAAAAAGAAAAAAAAAGATATCCAGAACACTTGATCAAATTTCTGTTTACATTTAGTGTAATGAACTTTTCTCTGGGCTGGAAGGAGTATGAGGGGAAAAAACAGGAATGCTGAAGGTTGAAGAGGACATTGATGTCCAGGTTGTTGCCTTTGAACGTGGGAGTGCTGGGTTCAAATCAGTATTTGTGAGTTTTTAATCACAGATAGAAAGTTTCAACAGGGAAAGGCTGAAGCTGCCATCGAGTGTGTGTGCTGTGAGGTTTACTGTGTCCTGTTGTCTCCTTGCTGAAGAAGAAGATGGTATTTTTCTAAAGCATGTGGAAAGATCCCATCATCCCAGTAAGGGATTTCAGACTGAAGGAGTTCCAGGCTTGGCACGCTGGTCTTTCTGAGTGGGATTCTCAGCTCTGAGCACACTTAGGTGCTACTAATATCAGTCACGCAGGTTTTTCATTGAAGCTACCGTGACCTCACAGAAGTCTTTAATTCTAACTTTGAATTTGCATGAAGTAAAACATCCCAAAAGTCATTTTGTTTGGTAGAAAGTTATCTGCAGCTTGTCCACCACCAATGCTGCTCAGCCATTTTCACAGGGTACAAGTTCCTAGAAATGGGGGAAATTTCAAACCTTTCCTCCTGCGTCTGTGAGGGTTCCCCTTGGCTGGCAGCAGTCTGCATGTTCCACTGATGCTTTTGCTTGGCTTGCTTTGGAGGGGCAAAACAAGGAGCTCTGACCTCACACAGGTCTCAGGACTTCAGCTGTAAACAGTGACACAGACACATCCAGTGTAGATGGGCATGAGTGCAGTCTTCAAAAACCATTGGTGCTTCCACGGTATTTTCCATGTCTGTGGTCTGTAATAAACAGTTATAACAACTAAATGGGTGTAAGAGCCATTTAGTGCTTACACCACTCGATACAGAGAGTTTCAGATATATATCTAAGAAAATAACTGGGGGATGCAGATGCTGCCACTTACAGATATCCAGCTGGAATTCCTTCAAACCCTTTATTTTCTCAGAAGCTGATGCTCAAAATTTTCTGAAAATCAGCCTTATCTATCAATAATGAAATCCTTCTAAGATCATGATTCTTTTTTTTAAACCAAAGAGCTTATGAAGACCCCGTGGCTTTGTAAGCCCACTGGAAGGCAGACCACTGAGTCTGCAGGGAAGAGTTCAAAATGTGATGGAAGGAGCAGGTGAAAGTATTAGAAACTAATATCAGCTTATAGCAAAGCAGAAGAAAAGAAGTTTACTTGTCCAGAGGCAGATAAAGGCAGAGCCATGCTTGGTTTGCTTGGCATTACTTGAGAGGAATAAAGGGAGAGAAGTACCAAGCCACAGATGATAAACAAGGATGGGGATTCTTAGAAGAACTTATTTATTTGTAAACCTTCTACACAGGCAAAAAACGTGTTTTACTAATGACTGTGAATTTAAACAGCACTTTTTTCTTTCTTTCTTTTTTATTTTTTTAAATAAAACAAACAAATATTCCTATGCACCTTTAAGACTCCTCTGCAATGACTTATGGCAAACATATCAACAACATAAACCACTATTCAGTAGCTCAAGCAATAACTTGCATTCAAGGTCAAGTAAAATCTCAGTAAAAACAAACAGTTTTTCAGCAGCCTTTCCAGAAGCAGAAGCTGAGAACAACAGATCATATGTTTAGAAAAAACATTGGAAAAATGTGAAAAAATGTCAACATAAATATTTGGCCTCCGTAAGAATCCATTCCCTGGCTTTTCCTAAAGGGATGCTTGCGAAACATGCCTTCTCCTTGGGGATAATTTGTAGGGCTGCAGTTTTCTTGGGTTTGATTCAGAAACCTTCAGGAAGTGGTTGAAAACTGTGCGGTGATGTAACTGTCAAATTGACACAGGAATGGTTCTGTTGATATTAGCCGGGCTAATCATTCCGCTAATTGGACAGCCATTCGAGACACAATGCAAAGACAGATCGGCTTTCACTTTAACTACTCACGCAAATGAGGTTTGACTCAAATGTAATACTTTATATCAACACACTGGATGACTGTAAAAATAATACCACATGTGCTGGTGCCTCTTTTTAATAAGTGTCTTCCTCAATTTTCCCTGCTGTATGAGGCACTTTAACATACACATAATTAAGGTTATTTAAGGGATATCAATTGAAAAATGCACCCACAGGAGGCTAAACATGAATGATAGAGCTACCAGTAGAGCTCCCAAAAGTCAGTTTGCCATAATTTCATGCAGCACTTCTACACTATGATCGGAGAAGGACAGCCTGGCAATCTCTTGCTTTGCTCTTTCCAAAGTCATTTGCGTTGGTACAAGATGGACTTAAAGCGATACATTTCTGGTTTGGTAGCAATTTATTTGGGAATCCTATTGGATAAAAAAAGCAAAAGGCATAGAGAAAAGCAGAGCTAGACTCCTTCTCTGTAGCTTGTGGATAGAAAGGTAAGAAGTTTCTGCTCAGATCTGATGGAGAGGGTCATTCAGGGCCCCAAGACAAAAGTGCATCCGAAATAAAACAGACAGAGACTAGGGGAAGTTCTACTGCAGTACAGTTTACACAGGATCGTAGAATCACACAGTGGTTTGGGTCAGAAGAAACCTTTGAAGTTCACTTTGTCCAACCTCCCTGCAGGGAGCAGGAACATCTCCAACTAGAGCAGGTTGCTCAGAGCCCCGGCCAACCTCCCCTGCAATGGGGCCAGGGATGGGGCAGCCACCACCTCTCTGGGC
>JAAGNO010009142.1:0-30910 GCA_033439905.1 Ceryle rudis | reverse complement strand
TTTGCACAAGATTGACTTACACCATCCTTATGGCTTGTTTGAAACGTATCTTAATCTTCAGGGATGAATTTAGACCTGATTAAAACCTCCTTTGCTTTGAACAAGGTTACACCAGGGATGCAGTTGTAGCTTTTAAGGTGGCAAAATTTGGCTGAAAATGTTTGAAAATAAAAACCTTTTCTGCTTCTGTTAGATATCAAAGATTATTACAACCAGAAATCAGACAGAAATATCAAGGTCTAAGGGAAAATGATACGGACTGAATAATCTACCTCGAAAGGAAAATATCTGCTTTCCCTGCCGTATTACATCTCACCTATCTCAGGCTTCAGTCCAGCAAAATAATTAAGCAGGTGCTTAGCTTTTGGAAAGTTCTGGGAAACTCTATCAAGATTAAACAAACTACCAGACTGCTTAGTCCTAAAGCATGTGCCTAAGCAGTTTTTTAGACTGGGTTCCCAGAAAAACATTAATGACTATTTTTTACCAAATTTATTTGGGATTGGATTTACTCCATTCATTTTTTGACCGTGGTTGGTTCTCATTTCACGGGCTGTGCATTGTAGCAGCTCCTCTTCCCACTTGTCCATCCTACAGGTAACAGTTACCACCCTCCCAGGACAGAACCACCACCCTGTCCTCAGCAAGGTTCATTTTACACGTCTGGAAAGCAGTGAAAATTGTTTATGAACAAATACAAGTCAAGAGGTGGGGTCTGTCAGGGATCAGAGAGCAGCCAAAATCTCTAGCCCTCTATTTTTAGATGTTTTCTCTGAAAAGTTTTTTAAATCCTTAGTGAAAAAGTTGCTCCATGAACCCAACGAGCACTAATTAGGTGAAAAAATTCTTTGCAATGGCTACTTTATAATTATAGGATTTGAGCTGTGGCATAAAAAATTTCAGATATATTTTTTTTTAAAAAAAGAAGCAGATTATTATATTTAGAGCAAAGTCATCCCTGCTTTTTCTCTCTCCCAGTATAGACATGAAAACACCTTTGAAAATTATTTTTTCTCCTAAGTATGGGTTTTTTCCCCCCAAGTGTAAGTGTGTTCAAGTGAATGTAATTACATCTTGCATTCAACAAGCCAAATATTTGATTTCATATTAATATGTTTTCTCTCCAGCCCGTGGTAAATGTGGCTTCGTTCACCAGATGCAGAACATTTTTTAAGAGCTGGTCAAAAACAATATATATTTGTGTTTATGCATATGTGTGTGTGCATGTATATACATATATAAACATCACTGCTTACCACAGAAGAGGGAGAAAAGCTCCTATATATGAAGCACTTTCCTCTCCTCCCCAAATCATTCAGTTCTTGTGGAGTAGGATAAAAACAATGAACGTCTCTGATCACGATGGAATTGTAGCAAAAGTTAGTAACAGAGGTCGAGGTTTAACCGCCCTGAGGATGCCCTGTCAATCTGAATGACACAGATTGTATTTCACAGCCAGTATGTGATCAGTCTTCAGCCACAAACTGGACGCTTACCCCAACAGTCAGAAAACATCAGGGGTCTGGCTGAAAAAGACACTTTGAGAGATACTGTTGAGTATAACTGTGTCTGGAGGAGTCAGGGGTATCGGTAAGACTGTGTCAGAGAAGAAGTGTCCCCAGATGCAAACTTCTTGCTGTCCTTGCCCATGAACGAAGTGAGCCTCTGACACATTCTGTACTGGACCGGGCAGAAGCTGAGTGGAAAAGATATCCTCTTGTCATTGAGTGCTGATGAGCAGCAATGGAAAAATTATGCTGAAATGTTTAATTGACACATTTCATACTTTAACTCTGGACTTGGCACTCTAAGAAATGCACGACATTCATTCTGCAGTCTTCTCTAGAGGTTTTATTAATGCTGTCATCTGAAAGTTGCACTGATAAATGATAATTTAAAGAAAAAACCCACACATATATCAGCGACTTGATGTAAACCACTATTTTTATTGTACCTGCTATCAGAAGACCATGCATTTGTGGGATTATTATTTCAGAGCAGCACAGGAATGCATGTCTATTCCCTGGTTAAGAGGTTCAGGAGTGACCTCATGAGCTTTAGAGACTCAGTAAAAGTTAAAAAATAAAAATAAATAAAATTTCTGGGAGATACTTTTAATAATTAGGGTTTTTTTTTTTAACAGTTTTACCACCAGCAACTCATGACTATTAACATCAGCACAGGTAATCAAAAGGATAAAAAAATAATCTAATTTAAGCACCATCCAGAATTCCAGAGGGATGGGTATGTAGAGGTCTTCAGAGCTGGTCCATCATGTGAAATTCAAGTCATGGATTGCCCTCAACAACGGAGACATTTCCCGAGTGGAACAAGACGTAACCTATGGAAAACTACTTGTAAGTGAAAGAGGAATGTGGCCATAATTATGTTTTGGAAGCTAGATTTTAGAATAGTATTAAGCCAGGATATCTCTTGATTCACACACTGCTACCTTCTAGCCACATCAGTAGATTCTTTTTCCAAAACTAATATACTGCATTTTGAAACTAAATTGTATGGTTACCTCCCCCCCATTTTCACAGTTCATGATTCAATAGCAGCTTCAGAAATGAACAGATAATTAAATTTTCACTTTTCAGCCCTGATGCTTTGTTTATTTAACAAGCCCGATTAAGAAATAAGTAGCCCACAACTTGGTATCACTCCAGCTATTTCCAACATCTCATTATGTTTATTGTAACAACCCATATCCAACCCACCAGGAGGAGCAGGGAGACTCCAGAGAAATACCATCCTTCGATTTAGTAGCACCAATCAAAGCAAATGTTGGTTTGTTTGAATTAGGGAAGGGAAAGCAGAGAAAAATAAACTGCAAACCAAAGTATGTTCCTACATATGGTACTTTCCTCTGGATGAAGCAAGAGATTCAGCACAACTTTAAGTTGTGAATGATAAAGATAGGAAAGCTTACTCAAAGCTTACTCACTCTTAGCTAGATGAAGTAGCCAGAATACCATTATCATAAACAACACAAGGCCCGTAAGGGGGCCCTTCTTGATCTAAGTAGGGAAAAGAAAACTGGTGATGAAAGTGTAGAACAACAAAAATAGTTCCCTCGGTGGAGAAATCGCACTGAACAGGCCACGCTCAGATAACTTCGTTTTTTCCTTCCCTGTTCCTTTTCCGTTGCTACATCTGTCTGGAACCAGAAGGAAAACTGTAGATGCCACGAAACTCTTATCCTTCTTATTCCAGAGAAAATCAACAAACAGCACCAAATTTAACCGAATTTTTAATGGTTGGACTTGATGAACTTAAAGGTCTCTTCCAACCAAAACATTTCTGTGATTTTATGAAATTCTTTTCTCAGCTATGAGAAAATAATCTCTTCACCAAAGCTAACAGCAATAGCAGGGGCTTTGGAGGTGCTGGTGAGGTGTAGCTGTTTGCTCTAAGATTATCTGCTTCCAGAGAAGCTGTTTCTGGAGATGCTTCTGGATCCAGCATATCCTCTCTCCTTTATGAAATGCTATTTATCTTTCCGTGTGATGTGATTCCCTTGACAAGTCACAGAGGAAATAGCACATTCACTTTCAGCTATCCACGGTAGGTGCCAGTCCTACCCAGAAGCTCTCTTGATGGTATTCCATCTTTATATAGATACAAATGTTATTTCTAGCACCTACTCATGTCCAAGAAAGTATTTTAGATTCACTTGTTGTCCCGTTCTGTATCATTTCCACTTAACAGAAGTGAGCTGAGGTATATTCTCGCACCTTAAAGCATCTCTCCATCCCTTGCTCTTTCCAACATAGAGACAACGTCTCCTTGCCTTTTCTGCGTTGATTGATTCAAAGATCATTGGGGGGAAAAAAATATAATCGATCCACGATCTTTGTACTGATTCCCAGTGTTAGAGTATCACATCAGTGCTTGGCCAGAGGAGCGCTGAGCTGTGTCAATACTTTTTTGGGCTTCAGTGGGAGAAAATAGTAGGGTTCACTAAATTGATGCAAGAGAAGAAGTTTGTAATTATTAAACCAAAATATGTAACTGAGCTGGCTTGAGTAAATAGTCTCATGCCCAAAGTCAGCAGTATTTTTCTATATGTGTCTTTATCCCATTACAGGCTGTAGTGAGAAAGTAAAGGTTGATAGCAGAAATTATATTTAAGAAAAAAACCTCCGTATGCCAGTATATGTCACATAGCGAGGGTACAAAATGATACGAAACCTATTTCCTTAAGCAGAGGGAGCTGAAATGAATGGCAGGTCATGCTGGGCACAGCGATGTGCTTGGCTGTGGGCTGCTCAAGCCAGAGCTGTGAATGCAGGCAGTCAAGAAAAGTGGGCAACTCCAGGAAAATTCAAGGTGTACAGGGAAAAGGCTGAGCCCTGGATGGGAGCCAAATAAATCTTGTTGAGGAAAAATAAATATCTGTGCTGGATGTCATTCAGAGATACTGCTATTAAGCTGGTATTTCCCAGTGAAGCTTGTAATCACAACTGAAGCCTCCTGCAGCAGCAGCGACGACTCACAGTGATAGAAAACTGAATCTGTGTTCAGGAATGAAAAAAGCTATCTAAGGAAATACCCCAAACGTTGCTAAAATCAAGAAAGCACAATCTACGTGACTTGTTAAATTGCTTAATCCTCCAAACGTGTTCAGTTACACTGCTATTATTTCTTTCATCCTGACCCAGCAGATCTTTAGGGTGTCATCTCTGTCAACCTCAAGCAGCAGCACCAGTGGTGTGACACAGGACCTTCTGTTAGGACAAGAAAATATTAGTTGGGTCATCTGTTTTTTTTTCTCCTCCCACACATCAAATCAAGGTGGGTTCACTGAGAGACAACTTTTCCCTTAAAGATTTAATTCCTCCACCAGGTTCCCTCGGAGACACAGACCAGTTACACACACAGGAAGCACCTCAGAGCTGCAGATAATGGCTGTGCTGGCAAACTTTCACCGTACGCTTCTGCTGCTTTTTACATTCTCCCTGTGCCATCTGGTATTGATCGCTGCCAGACACTAAACGGAGCCGTCAGCTGCCCTGGCACAACTTCTCCCATCTTCAAGTCACTGAACCCAAGAAGTAACAGAAGTCGCTTTCTGAAGCTGGGCATCTCACTGGAGCAGGAATCATCACCGGCAAGAGGACAGTCAATGGAGAGCATTGAAATATGGTGGAAACCATCTGATCATATCAAGTGATTATTGAATTTTACAACACTAAGCACCTGAACCAGCCTGGAAGCAAACCGAAGAACTGTGGCTTTTCTGCTGACTTTTTCATCTATCCAAACATTAAATTTTTTATTTTTTTATTTTTTAATTTTTTTAAAGTTAGGAGGATAAAATATCAGACTGTGCAGAATGACTGGCTGCTATATTTAACTCAGACAAACACATAACAAATCACTATTCTGTAGAAAGAAGGCACACCTCATAGGCTATATTTTTTTTTCTTGAGACCTGGACGTAAGACCACAACCCTCTAAATAATCCTCCAGAAATAAACCAATGAAATGTTCACTCTGACAACAGACACAGTATTATACCTGCAGCTGGTAAATGTTTCCACAGTTCAACCACCTTTCCTTTTCGTTTCCAGTAAAAATTTGATCCCAGGGGAAAGAGTCAGCAGCTAGGATTTTAATTACTTTTCTGCAATAACGTAAAATGGAGAGTAGCATTTTTTTTCATGCTACTGATGTATTCTACTTTTCTTCTCCTTCGTGAAGGGGAGGACAGAGGGCAGATTACAGCAAAGGCAGATACCCTGTGGAGAGCCATCCCCTTTGTTATCTCTCACCCCTTCGTTATTTGCTATTTCCTGGAGTCTAAAAACACAGTATCTTGAGAATTCAGTGAAGCCTTCAGAGAACATCGTCCCTGCAGCACAGTTGGCTCAGTCTTTCAGACCAGACTCTCAGCAAAGCAAACTGATCACAACATCTTGCTTCCCTAGAACTAAAAATTAAGGAGACACGAAACCGGGGACTACCATGAGTTTCAAGTTTAAATCCAGTATCTGGCTATGAGAATGTTCTGAAGACAGGAGGGTGAATCCCCTCACTTATGAGATTGCCTTCAGGAGTTGTTTGGTTGCCTGTTTGATTTAAATAAGAGGGAAAAAAAAAACCAAACCCAACACAATCGTGTAGTTCTGAGTCACCTTTGAGGTTTAAGTTTTCGTATGTTGGTGTCACAGTTTCAAACTTTGACATTTCCTTTTCTGCTGTGAGATTTTCTTTCAGGTAAAAGATAATACTGATGTAATTGTTGCTGATTTCAGCAGGGGGAAAAGGAAATATGCTCACATACATAAGTGTATATATACATACTTATAAGTATACCGTACATAAACATCTGTTCACAACCACATAAACGTGCTGCCAACTCCAGATACACAATATCATGAGTGTTGAAGTATTGAAGGCTCGTTCTGATTTTTATGAGGTATTCCCCAAAAACCATGCTGAATCTCAACCTCCCTGCTCCAGCACAACACCAGTTTGCCAGAAGACACATCAGAGATCCTTCCTGAGGCAAGTCGTGGGAAGAGAGACAATAGCATCTGCCCAGAAATGACACTGAGAGCAGGATTTGAGCAGAGGAGAGCTGGAAGCTTCAGAACTGCTGGTAAATATACTTGGGAGTGTGTGAGGAATGGACACGAGCAGCCACACAAGTGGAAAATGAATGTTTCCTGTTTGGATAAATCCTTTCCACTTATCCCATTATTCTAAGAGGTTCGTCTGGTCAATCTTCATCTCATTTTGCTGGCAGGCCATACACAGAGCACAGACATTTCCACTGCAGAGGGCAGAGTGCCATAAACACTATTGTACCCCAGCGTTGGGCTGGCAACAGCCTCCCGGGACTCTGGTTTCTTAGCAAATTATCCAGGAAGAGAAGAGGGGAATGACCAGGGAAATGAGGTGGCACCGAGAGCCTGAGCTTCCTTTCAAATGGCTTTGCCACACAAATTTTGCAGTATATCAATAGGTATCCATCATCCTTTCATGACACTTCTGTTGACGACGTATTTTTCTTCTGGGATCTCCATGTATATTTTTATATATATTTATATTTATATATCTATGTCATTTCCTATTTCTCTAAAGCTAGAGGCTTAGAAATACCTTAAACATAACCTGCTTTCAATCTCTGTAGTAACTATGATTTACATTAATGCAGTTTTATAACCAGCTACCCTCTGCCCCACACTCATAAACTAGAACGGTGTTCCCACATTTTGAAATGAGACTTTAGGATACTAAAGCTCTTCATACTGCAGCATCTCTCTGTCAATATGTTACCCCTTACCCAACCCACAAATTATCACTTAAAGCCTTTGCTTCTCAAATTTGAATATATCTTTTTTTTCAATGTTCTTATTCGGAAGTGGTTTGATATATTGACATTCAGGTAATGCAAGCCTGATGATGATTGATAGCCCTATTTAATCATAAAAAAATGTAGAGATTACTGTGTAAAAGGGGGGGCTTTCTAATTGATTTATATTTGACACTGTAATGAACACAAGTTTCGGCCCAAAAGTTAGACTTAAGAACAGTAGAAACGAGTTTCAAGGAAGCAAATATTTGGTAGTGAAGATACATTGAATTCTTGCTTCAAGTTTCCTTGAAAGGTGTTTTACTCAGTTTAATATGCAATTTTTATCCTGCAGCTTTGCAGGTAACTCGCAATCTCCCAGTCAGTGAGGTCTACGTGCGTGGCTTAGTTTGGGTTGGAGAGCATTTGTCAGTCAAATAAATTCCTAGGGTGATGTGTGCATCAAGCCCACAAAGAGAAATGAATGCTGACAACTTCAAAATTGGAAAATATCCTTCCATAATAATAAACCGCTGACTGCCGCGCCTGACTTAGAGTCCGTAGGGTTTCGGCAGTCCCTAAAGTATCTAACATTCAACAAGATATTTCAAAAGAGTAATATTTCACTGGAATGGTAGCAGGCTACGTGGTGCTGCGTGAGGAGCATCCCGTCCCTCGCTCGTGGCAGGACAATGTGCTCATTGTTGCTCTGGCTCTTCTTCAGCTGACGGCTCCGGAACTTGCAGGGGCTGCGCTCTGGGCACTGCCCCCCACCCAGACCTGGCTACATTTTGGATTTCATGAACATTTGAAAATTTATTTGTTGATATTTTTTCAGTTCTGTTTGTTTGTTTTCCATTTTGCTATGATTAAGATGGGATCTTTAAGAAATACTATTCCTGGGTTGCTGGGATGGCAGTTGGGAGCGTTGTTCTCCCAGCTCTGTTCGGGTCCCTGTTGCTGTGGTTTCTAGTTTACCAAGTTGGTATTTTGATGTCAGAGCCCTGTGGAACCCGATCATCAAACGTACGTGTTGGCTTTTTGCTGTTTCCTTTTGTTTTTACTTGTGGTGGGGAAACAAATAGTTTAATTTGCTAAGCTCATAATAAGAGTTCTCCTTTTACCCAAAAGAGCCCTCTGATTTTGAAGATAACTCTGGAAACCCAATTTCTCGGTCTCTACGATGTCATAACTCCTTAGAGTTTGCAATCAGGGAAGTACAAAAGCTTACTCTGGCTGAAGATGTGCCAGACAACATTCATACATGTTTGAATGTACGATAGATCTCTACGAGTGTAGCTATTTATCTGTTCAAGCTACCACTGCTTCTTTGTTCACAGGATCACAGGCTGTCAGGGGTTGGAAGGGGTCTTGGAGATCTTCGAGTCTTTCCCTGCCCGTTGTTCTCCTGCATTCCAGGAGGAACAAGAGATCCAGAAATGAGCATGTCTGAATTCCCTGCTTGCATGTCCTCTCTGGACAATAAACGTTTTCATTTGTAATATTTACAGTAGCTGAGTCACCAGCTCTTTCTTTACTTGGAAAGTAATAATTGCACAGGCGCAAACAATGCAACGGCAAGAAAAGCTGCAGACCTTGTAGAGACAAAGGGACAAAGTGCTGAGGAGTACATATAATTCTTCGTGCCCTTTTCCCTAGCCTACCGTGGGATGTTGGCATCCCCACGGGAAAAGGCTTTCCTGTAGATGGGCAGGTAACTCACTGTCGCTACCCTTGACATCACAGGTCTTGTTAATGCAATATTAATGGCCCTGCTTTTAATAGGAATTTCAGCACAACCTACATTAAGTCATTGGAAGAGAGATACTGTCCCATTAAGAACAGTAAAACCTTAAGCTCCCTTCCTGAAGAGTAGCTGTGGGCAGTTGAAGTGACAATCAATTTAAACAGGCGATATTGCTTTATAAGTCTCTGAAGTGTGAAGTCCCGGCATGCCTGATGTATTTCATTTTAATTTCCTTTTGGAAAACAGAGCTGTGGTTAGTGGGGAACCTCACGCGCGCGCACACGCACGCAAGAAAAGCCTCAGGAGTGCAGGAAAGGAGGAAATTATTTAACCCTTTCAAAAAGCTATACAATTTCTTTAGCTAAGTAAAGAAAAATAAGCACAGATATTTTCTCCTTTAGTTCCTGTGTAAAAATAAACAATAGTCTTGCATAGCTAATAACTACGTTAGGGCCCCTTGCTAATATCTACTACAAGTCCTGAAAACTTAGTGAAAAAAATCTTTTTTTCCCCAGTTTCCCTTCACTTCGAGCAACTTCTAAATCAGCAGCTCATGCCCTCTACAGGGGAAAAAGATAAGAATCATGTAATTTCATCTGATTTCCCATTTCCAAGCTATTTCTCTGACATCAGACCACACAGGTACATAGAGACTGGTTATCAGATGTAGCTTACTGTTGGTTTCAGGTCAGATCTGCTGTGTTCAGGATGGTAGTGCTCCCAGAAAGGAGTGAGAAAGAGTCAAGATGTAGTGATGAGAGTTAAACAGTGTTCAAAAGATAAAAACTGTACCCTGCTTCAGCCCTATACTGACATAATTTCAGAGAGACTGAGAAGCCATAATAGGAATGAAATCCTTTTCAGGATCTTCCTTTATTTTACTGGAAACCAATAGTTTATGGAATTTATAATCAGGAGCATCCTACTATAGGTTCTTGCCGAAAAACGAGCAAAGACAAATGACTTATTTCAGCCCAAATGGAGAGACACGCAAAAAAAAATGAAATAGATAACGTTTCTGGTTGGAAAGTTGATGAGATGTGTTTATCGTTTCTTGTAGTGCTCTAAATGATCGTTTAATAGAAAGACTGAAAACTGCCCTCTTACAAATTGACATAAAAGTCACGCATGGAGTTGAATCTCTGGAATATATATATATATTTTTTTTTAATGGAATCAGGCAAATAAATAAAAAATCCTGACAGTTTTGTTATCATAACCGTAGGATCATGGTTCAACGACAGGCATGCGTTCAGCCAGTAATTACTTCAATTTCATGGGAAAACAGAGAGAGATGTGCTGACGACATAATCAAGGACTGTAACAACTGTCCTACAGTCCTGTCAGTCGTGGTACATTTGGAGGAATCCTGCTGGCGTGTCTGTGAAGGACAGGTCTGTTTATTTGTAGTATAGTGCAGTGTAGAAAGAAACTAAACTTGTATTTATGTTGCATATGTATATTGCATTTGCTAGCATGAAAGTAAGGCTCTCTATTTTTCCAGACCAATCAAGGAGAAAATTTTAATGGTCTAAACATCTACCCCTTCCTGGCTGACAGCAGCTTTTGAAGCCCAGACCCAAAGTCAGTTAAGTTAGACAAGGTTCCTTCTTGTCTCATCATTTCATCAAGGTGTAGGAACAACAGAGCTTGTCTATGCCCCAAGGAAATTCAAAGCAAGGGGCTCCCACATGCTACATTTAATGCTGATGCCCATCACCAGGAGAACTGTGAAAGGCTTCTTTAGATTTAGCAAGCTAAATGGGGTATATCAAGTTGAAGTGGTTTAGAAATGTTGCATTCAGTTTTTGAGTAGGTGGTGGAAAGTGAGGAACTTAGAGATTAAGGCTTGAAAGCCAAAACTTATGAAGTCTTGCTTTTCGGGTATAAAAAACAAACAAAACCTGCACACTCAGAGAGCTCAGAGCTGCTGGCCTCCTGCAGCAGTGGATACAGCAGCACTGTAACCCAGGGGCTGATCAGCTGAGGATGTCTCGATGTGTTATCCCTATCTGCATCCAAATGAGAGAGCTACAGCAGCCACCTCTGGTCCCAACATGTAGTGGGGATACAAAATTTGCCTTCACAAAACTGAGGAAGAAGGTTGATGGCTGGAAGCACAACGAACAGAAAACCCAGTTACTTAACTCTTCAGCTGCATGTGAAGAAACCAAAGTACTGGATAAAATCCAGTTCTCCTTTAAAGCTTGGCCTGTTTGCAGTAAGCCATGCAGTTCTTCTCCAGAATGTCACCTGCAATAACCAGGACATAAAATACCCTGTCTCTTCAGGTGTGCGTAAGAATGAAGGACAAGGTTTTACTCAGCATTTCTCTGTTGGGCAGAAATGTGTGCATTCCCTAACCTGAAGTAAGCAGGGGATATCTTGAACCTGGATCTTTAGCCCTTCTTTTTTCCTCTACTTGTCTAGCAAGGCCACAGGTCTGAACCCTCCTGGGAAACACTCAGATTAGTACCCAGAGTAAAAAAGAGATTCTGAGTTTACGGACAAAGTTCAGGACTCTTGGTCTATGGGTACAAGATTTGTAGTTCAAACTCAGTAGCTCTCAAGGTTAAATACTAGAAATAAATGTTTCTGAATTTGTGACAGGGATTAAAATCGGTGAGCTCAATTTACCAGAACTTTTCCCACATCTCTGATCTTTACAAGGGTATTAACTACTTGAGAACAGCATTAGTAGTGCATTTAAGGTATCAATGTGTGTGCTATTAGTAATTTATTTGTTAGGCTGTTCAAGGAAAGAATGCCCTTATTGAAAAGCTGCTTCTCCTTTGTTTATTACAGATCACATTTTATCCATCTGCCAGAAATAGTGTAATTAAAGCAAGGAAATTAATCAGAACGTCAAACAATGCTACAAGCAAGTCTCAGAGTATTTAACTCATGAGCCAAACCAGTGGGTGAAAAGCCTGGTTACAGCTGGAGCTGGTTCATGGCCAGATGAGTGTGTGGGGCTGAGCACCCAGGTGTGAGCAATAGCACTGCAAAGCAACCCCCCGGTACCACCCTCCTGTGGGGCCCTGCCTGGCTTTGGCTCCTTGGAGAAGTGCTCCCAGTGAAGTCCTTGCTCTTCAATATGGTCAAGTCAAGGGATCAGCCCAAACAAGCTTGGAGAGACGTTGTTCCTGGGAGCTGTTGGTGTTCAAGTGCGAAGGGGAGGTGTTCAGGCAAGTGCTGGGCTAAATTCACTGGGATGGTATTGAAATGGTTTTCAGTGGCCTTGTTGGTGAGGCTGTTTCATGCTTAAGTGCCTAAGCCATGACTGTAGTTTTGAGTGCTTAAACCTCAGAAAGCTTCTAAACCAAGAGTGAGGGGAAGAAGCAGTAAGAGAAGGAGTGAAAAAATAAAAAGGAGCAAACAAAAGTTATTTTCTTACAGTGTTATATGAAGAGATTTATGTTTGTGGCCATTTTGCTGGTATGATTTCTTTTTGAAATATTGTTTCTAGAAAAAACCCCCACTTGTTTCTGCTGTTGTCTTTCTGTAATTCTGTGCTTGAAACTCCCCAGAAATGGTCTTTTAGTGAAACTTTTGGGTAACTTTTTTTTAACTGATGCTGCAGAAACACTTTCTCCTCCCGTCCTTTATCACTTGTGGTTCTGTTTGTGAGACTTTTGAACAGTATGAGTATAGGAAAGTGGAAAGTGATAAAGATTTAAGAAATTTCTTGGAAACTTTGTCTCGCCTACTTCTTGCTTTATTGAAGCAATTTGCCTGTCTCTAATGCCCGTGAGGAGATGTGTGCTGGGGTGGGGCTCTGCTGAAACTGGTCAGTAATGAACTGCTGCATCATGATAGCAAAGTCTGGGGGAGCATCCTGTCCTCTGGCAACTGGAAAAAAAAGTAAAAACACAAAACATGTTAAAGCTTCCTAAATCTAGATGAAGTGGGGACTAGAGTCGTGGGCAGGAAGTCAGGAGTCAGAGCCTAGTGAAGCCTCTTAAGATGGAAAAAATGAAGTAATCCAGTACAGTAGGCTATTCAGGTCTGAAAACAGTGAAGTAGGAAAGGCAAAAAGGACAGAGATTGAAATTCAGATGAAATTCAAGGGTCTCTGTGCAGCAGCTGTAGATCATGTCTGGCAAAGCAAGTGTTTATTTGGACAATAATACCCTTGAAGCCTCCTGATAAAACCATCTCCTTGCACTTCAATCCATAATACTGCCAAAGGTTTCCTTAAGTATTCCCTTCTACTGGGATGTAAACCAATCTCTGCTCCAGTGTTGGGGCTGTCATTGTCTATGGAGAGAGAAGGAGGGGGTATGAAAATGATTTCCCCTAAAGTCGGCAGGCAGAAAAAAGAAGGACGAAAAAAAGGAAGGGTCAGTCTTTTGTTAATTTTTTTTTTTTTTTTATCCACATCTTTAATTATTTCCTTGGAAAAACAAACTAAGTGATGGATCCTGGGCTTCTGAGGAAACAACAGAGGAAGCAGCCTGTTTTCTGAAGCCCCCTTGCCATGTGGCTGCTGCTGTGTGCCTTTTGTCTCACCGCTTTCCTGAACATGGATGGAAAGCGTGTCCCTTTCATAATCCAGCTTCACTTCTCTGCCGCCCGCCTTTGTACAGTTGATAGGAGAAAGGAACCAGCTGCAAAAAAAAAAAAAGCCTTTTCATGTCTATCACGCTCCTTGACCCCCCTTCAACACCTTCTGATGCCCATTGGGATTTTCACGATTTCTAATGTTACATTATGGCAATCTCCTTCTGCTGAACTTGATGGGAGTTTGGTCTCGGAGTAACAGCTGGCTACACAATTTCAACACAGTTTGTAGGGAGAAAAAAGAATTCTGATCTATTTTCTCCTCTGCTAAGCAATTCAACTCAGGTTTCCCAAAATAGGAGAATATAGAAACTGGTATTGAGTTTAAGACAAGTCTGCCTTTGAAATGCAGGCTTAAAATCAAATATGGAAATTCATAAAACATGTGGATGAATATTAAGAGCAAATTCCACACTGTATTTAACTACCTTGTAAAGCACTAGGTGCCTTCAGTTCCTTGAAGCAGTTGTAAAAAAACCCCAACCAATGTAATCACAATTACAGAATCCTCATCTCGTGGCAAGGGAGGGGGGAAGATGAAAGAAATCAAGGTACTGGATGCCAGAGTAGTGGTTCTGTTCTGTGATTTACCTGAAGTTAGGATGCTACTAGAAAAGACCAGATAATGCTGTTTTCCAGAGGAACTGGAAAGAATAAAGAAAATCATTCACTGGAGTCATGTTAAAGATTTTCCTATGGCTGCCAGCTGTCCTTCAGGCTTTTTTACTTGATTTTGTTAAAATTCCCAACAGGAATGTTTATGAAAAACACAAATGCTTGTATATAAATGTGGTATATATGGAAAGAAGTCTAATTTTTAGTTAAACCCCCCCAATCTTGGTGACACTTTCTTGACAGATGAATATAATGTAAATTTAGAAGGCTCTTCCTGGTTGTGTAGTCTGACATCAGGAAGATTAGATTTCACCCTGTTGCCCCCTACCAAGACCAGTAATCTCTACCTAGCTAGAACATCACTGCCAGAAAGGTGTCTGCTCTTGACCTGAGGACACTAAGACCTTGAGAACTTACTGCTTCCGTAGTAGTTCCCTTTGCTAATCGCACTAATCTTTCCCTACTAGATTTAGGCTTATTCAGCTTCCCTTTTGTGAAGGTATTTTTACAATGTTATCGTGCTACTCTACAGTCCTCTGACAAACCTACGCAGGTCTCCCTGAAAGGCTTTTTCTCAGAGTCTATTTTTTTAATTTTTTTTTTTTTTTGCACCTCTTTCCTGCACCCTCTGCAGAATTCCACCCACCCCCCATCTGTTTTAAAATCTGGATACCAGAATGGGATCAATCTCCCCAACACTCACCAAGAATGTACATAATAAAAAAGACACAGGCCACATTGCAGGAAAGCCGTCAGCACACTGCAGTGACCAATATATAATATATCAACCTGAGCTGCAAAGATCTAAGCTTTATTTAGTATCTTTTATGAGCTGTTGCTACGGAAATGGACCTCCCGAAATAAAAGCTGTGGTCATTGATGGTCTAGATTCAGAAAATATCGGTAGAGCTCTTAGGAATATGCACTTAAATACAAAAGCTAAGGGAAAGAATGGCAAACATAGAAAGCCTTGGAGGCTGAGGTTACTAAATCTTGCTGCTTTGCATCTATAACCTGCCACTTTATCATATTTTTTTTCCAAATAGGGAAACTTAAAAGTTATCAGAGGTCTTTTGGGATGGGTAGTTTTGTGCAGGTTTGGCTTGTGTTAATGTTTTGCATTTTGGTTTTGGCTCCTCTGCTGGGTGGGAAGTCTGTTAGCATTTTTCCTGTGTCTATTATTCATGAGATCTGCCAGTGGTTCGGCCAAACTAAAGCTGGGCACTGCTGCGGGGTTACTGTTTAGTCTATTGAGGTATAACTCGGGTTGGTCTTTCCTTTCCTTCCCACTGAAGCTGGCCATCGTGGCCGGCTAAGCTGGCGGAACGGTAAACGACAACTATTACAAATGATCGCTGGTGGTTCCTTGGACACCCAGAGAGTTGAGTATATTGAATGGGGCAGGATGTTTCTGGCTCCTTGAAAATATTTCCATCACATGTCTTTGTAGGTAACAGACAAATATACTTAAAGAACCACTGCCCCATCCAACGAAGCTGAGCAAAGGCTGTTAAAATTTATTACATATTTCTCCTCCCGCAGTATTTCTGTTTCCATTTTTGTTACTGACAAAAATACTTTCATCTAGAAGGAGGAGAATGGCTTTCCTTTTTTTCATCATCTACTGCTTGATATCAAATTAGCGACTAACTCTAAAACAAGCAAGGGGAATAATTGTCCATTTTTTCCTGGTGCTGATTATATGGAGAAGTTGTCATCTTCCTCCTGCAAGCATCAGGTTTCTGACTCTGAATAGCATGATATTTGGCTTACTCGCATATTTTATTTGGACAGTAGTTAAAAATAAAAACAAACAAAAAAACCCCCCACATTTTGCTACAAGTCTCATGGAAATAAAGGGTCAAATCAACTACTGAATACAATCAATACAAGAACACACAGATAAGATGAAAAGATTCATGTCTACATGGCCTGAAATGACCACTTCAGTCTTAAGGCAGACATAGGGGGGAAAAAAAACCCAACCCTGCTACTCCTGTCTGGGAGTTGGCCCCAAACAGGAGGAATCAAAGTCTGAAGAGTTTTGTTTTTTTTAGCCATCCAAAATACACTAGAGACAAATAATGTGCAATTTTCACCTTCACATTGTTTGTGAATGGTGGATTTGGCCTTTGCAAACATTAGGAAAACTTGTAGAATGTACATGGAATAATTCAGAAAAAAAAAAAAAAAATTGGTCCCAACCGTCATCAGAGCAGTGAGAAAACAAACACGAGTGGATTAACATAATTGCTTAATCAACAGCATTCAATGAAGGGCCTGCAAGTGTGCTGAATTAATCATCTCATTGTGAGGTGCATTATAAGTAATGAACATAATGAGAACTTTGCACAGCTGGGAACTATTTTAATCCATTAACAAGCAAAATAAATAGGTCTAGAAAAATATAATTTTTTTAACTCTATAACTAGCCTTGATATTGAATTTTGGGGTTAATTTAGAGGAGTTAAAGCAGGAATCATCTTCCAAACCATCTGCCTCCCCAGCTATGAATGACAACTCCCTTCATAGGAATATATTCCCTCAGCCAACATTAATGGACTCTACATTTCACTGGTCATTGTAATATTTCTAGTGAAATCGGTAGGCTTTCACTACAGGGAATGCTGCACAAAATATTCTACATGTTAAGGTGACAGTCTAGAGACAGATCCTTTCATTAGGCATCATGATCTTGCTGAAGGTGAAGATCTGTGGGGAGGTTTGAATACCATCTTTTCTTTCCTGTATACCTGTCTTAGTCCACTTAGAAGGTTGGTGGCCTCCACCTTGACTCTTCTGAACTCAGATGAAGCTGCATCTTGAGTGTTTTGGACATGGAGGTACTGTTTGCATGGACTCAAACTTCTTGAGAAAGGATAAATGGGAGAGGGGAAAGTCCAGGGGGGAAAAAGAAGACCCCAATTTCATGTGCCTTGGGAGAACAACATTTGGTAGCAACATGAGTCTGATGCATGTTGTATGTGTCTCCAAATGGTGGTGTCAGTTGAGGTCCCACAAATACTCCTTTCACACCAGCTGTGACTGTTGAGGTCCTGCTAATTTGACTCAGCCCAACGTGCGGGAATTTATTGTACTGTTTTTTAAAGTCTGACGTCTTCAAAGGAAATATTTATCCACAGTCATCACTGACCTGTGATGACTCAATCAATTGCAGACTGGCAAGAAAAACCAACTTACTCCAAGGGATTTAGGAGACAAAGTGCTCCCTTCTGGCTATAACTAATACATCTCTGTTCCAGTCCTCAAGGGTCACTGTTGGAGAACTATGCAACATCATCTCCCCTGCTCCAGCTGGCCACTGTTTCACTGGATTACTTTGTTAATAGCAAATATGTGGACGTAGAAAGCATATAGAATACTCTCCCTATTTTTTCCAAGCATGATTTTTCTCCTTTAAGAGCATGAAAATGAAGACAAAACATATTGAAACAGGATAAAACAAATAGTCACCAGTGTGTTACGTGGTTTGGCAAAGATAGCCAAGGGAAATGTCTTATCTGTAGACATCCTCCTCCAAATCCAGGCTGTCTCCTCCACGCGGTGTGTTAAATACTGCAAAAATCCTGAGCTGATCCTCACACAACTGATAACAAAATGTCAGTGGGTTTGGGGTTTTTGTTGGTTTTATTTTTTTGTTCCCCCCTTCCTGAAGTGGGATGTTCAGAAAGGGATGCTATCCAGCCTGGAAATGCTTGAGGAAAGTGCTTAATGCCTGAGCTTTGAAAGAAAACAGAATTATATCTTGATCACCACACTGATATATATATTTTTTTTTTCACTTGGCCACTGAAACCAGGAAGGAGAAAATGATTTTTTTTTTTTTTTTCTTATATGGGAACAGCTGGCAAACAAAATTCCCAGATAACCAGAAAGCTAAAAATGGTTCTCAGTACCAAATACTAACTCTCAGTAAAAAACCATAATAATTATGAGGAAATCCTGTACACTATTTCTCCTAGTGGATATATGTATATAGAGGGAATACCTTCTCGGAACACAGTTATGGCTGTTATAATTGGTCTTCATGATAATTGGATAATCAAATCATCCAAAGATTATTAGATTTTTATAGTTCAGCCTTCCCTCAAGTTAAAACAGGTTGTTTTGAATCACTTTGACACAACTGAGCTTTGTGATAGGGCTTCCCTGCATGTTCTGACTTTCAAAAAATGGAAAAGAAAATATTCTAGCTTTTCTGGTTTCGGGTGCTATTAGTTGGAGATGAGAGTGCAGAGCAGTTTGTCATGTCTGTTCTTAGGAAAAGCTTGTTATCAGCTTGGAAAGACTGTTAAAAATGTAATTTTACTACTGTAAAATTGTCTTAGGCCTCTATGTTGGTAAACAAGCATATAACGAAGGAATAAAGAAAGATGGTAGTTAAGCAGGTATTTGCTTTGCAGGGGTGCACACTCTTCTTGCAGTCAAGAATATTCTCTGTGCCCGTATTGCAGAATCTTTCACTCTACCTAAAAGAAAATTCCACGCACGACTCTTCTGATTACAATCCCAGTATGCAGCATAGAGACATCTCCCACCAAAACCAGGTTGTACATCGTCTCTATTAATTAGTGTGGACAAGTTGTTTGCGGGATGCCAAATACAGGTTGTCTGCCTTAAGAACAGAAGAGGGGCTGAAATTTTAGAAATCCTCTAAAAATGGCTTTTCCCTTCGCTTTTGCAACCTCAGCACCTGAAATTCAAGTAACAAAAACTAGGTGTTAAATTTGGCATCCAAAGAACGCTTCCTACTTCACAGCCAACCTCGAGGCTTTAAAATTTGTTTTAATTTCACATTAGAACAAAACCCAAAGTTGTAAAATATTCTCACAGACCAGAATGGTGTCAAACCATATGTTTTGGGATGGAAAGAGACAGGTTTGAAATGCCATATTTTTATTTCTGAGTGACTGGGAAGGCAAGGCCAAAATTTTTTTTTGCCCCGTAAAGATTTTAATTAAAGTACAATGTCTTCCCTAAATATTTAGACTGGGCAATCCAGGATTTTTTGGCTAAGAGGATATTTAGTGTAAAATAAAAAAATAAGAAAATCTCATAATCCCTAGAACTTTATTTTAAAAATCATGAAGTCAATGTGTATAGTAACGGGTGGAACTTCCCACACTTAGTTATACTCCTGTATCTTTCCACAAGTGGGTTTTCTGTACAGAGAAATATCTGAGGGTAGTGATTGTCTTAAAGCTGTGTGCCTGCTGAGCTGGGCTAAAAGCATTTTACATAATTAAACCTTACTGCTCTTTTAGTTAAACATAACAGGAAAAGAGGAAAAATGCCTGTAGAGAAGCTGCTGCACTTTCTCCTGATGTACAGCAAAGAACTGAAAGGTTGCTTAGCCCAGATTTTGTTGGTTTTCTTCTATGTGGTACTCTCAGGTTAAATACTCGTAGGAGTGAAGGTTCTTTTACTGGAGAAGAAATGCTGAAATGATCTCAGCAGAGACAACATAAGAAAACTGTAGTTACTGTGAAGGGAATAGATACTTGGCCAGGGTATGGTGTTTTGTTGGCGTTCGTAAAAATCTAAGGCAAGAACATTTCCAGTTTACGGAAGAGCTTGTCTGCTGATGGTAAGGATCTTAAATACTCATTCTGAAAACAGACCAGTTAGGGTGACTTGTTTGCAATGCGATGGCCTGTTCTGCTCTGTGAAAAGGAAAACACCAGGGAACACAGTGACAAACTTGGCATTTATTGTATTCTTTTTTTTTTTTCCATTTTCAAAGGACCTTGGAGTTGACAGAGGAGCAATATTCAGGTATCATTTATGATGGGGAGCAAGGGCATAAAACTGAACTCGGATAGTTTCTTTCGACTGTGTTTTTTGCCCCCTCTACAAGACCCAGCTGGCATCTCTGCCGTGACTAGGATACTTGATGCAAGCTATTCCAGATGTCCAGAGAACCAAGGCAGCCTGTAGAGTAACTGGGAAAGACCAGGCTACCCTCAAAGTGTCTGTCTTTATTGATGTTCTGAAAGAGGTTTCAAAAGTTACCTCCTCTGCTGTGTTTGCCCCTGGGGTGGCAGCTCAGTACAGTCCATGGGGTGTGTCTGGAGGCTGCCGGACCTTTTTCAAGCTCATTTGGTTTCTGCAAATGCTGGAGCACTCCTGCACATGAGATTTTTCACAGGCCCAGTTAACTGGGGTTCAGGGCACTAATAAGAAACTGCTGCCAAGGTGTTTTCTTCACATACTCCTTCTGTAAGGCTGGGAGATATTTGCTCATGATGTGGCTGTGCTCTTGTTAATGACTAGAAAGGGGATGAGCTGTTTTCAGTTAATCCATTGTGACTGGGACTTGCTCTCTTCCCACCTAAAGTTCTCATGTCCTGCTTTAGTACAGTTTAACACTCTGCTAATATGGGCTTCGGACGTTTGCTAGACATGTGTTTAGGGAACCAGTATAGGGAAACTCTGTCCCATTATCCCCATATCTATATATCCCATGATTTCTGAGGCAGAAGTTATCTGAATTTAGTGGTGTTGGAGTATCTTGACTGGAAATTGCTCTTTCTTTCCCCTCCTATTTCTGGTTTGAGCAAAGACTGCTGATTTTGGGGTAGATCCTGCTCTCTGAGGATCAGTCAGGAAGGAAGCTTTCTCCAGTGGTCAACCTGTGCACCCAGCGCCATGCACGCATCTGACAGATGTATTTATACTGGACAAACGATGCAGAGTTTCAGTCATTGCTACCCTCTGCGTATTTCCTACATGAAGGTTTCTGCATGGCTGCACTCCCTTGGGAACCTTTGTAATAAAAAGACTCTTCAGCCTTTCTTAGCCCTTTTCCTCTCTGTTTTTTTCCCCCCTTTCCTCCAGCAGGCTTCTGGTGCTTTATCTCAACACTGGGGCTGTGCCTGATGAGGCCTCTCAGAAGGTCCTTCCTTTCTGGCCCATGCTCACGTTGGTGAAAAACATGCCTCTCCCAGGCCTTTGAGCTGAGCTGAAGGCGGATATGAAGTCAACAAGTATAATATGAAAATAAATAAAAATCCAGTTCAAACAAACCACTTGCCTCAGTAAATAGCTCCTGGCCCCCTTTCAGGGCTGCCCAGCAAATCTTCTTAGCTATCTTGTTTTCAAACAGCTTGAAGGCCTAATCCTTCAAAGCTTACCTTGTTTTGGAGCACTTAATTCAGCTCACACAGAAATTACTCAGATATTATTGTGTATCGATGATTCATGATGGCTCTGCTGGAAAATGAAAGCTAAGGAGTCTAATCAATAAAATAATTTAGTCTCTTTGAACTAGTTCCAGGTCAATTTTTCTTGGCAGTTTTTTCACTTCCTGAATTATACTGACCAAAACCATGAATAATGATCTAAAATTACACAATATACAGAAACCATCTGTTAGATAGAAACTGGAAGGGTGATGTCATCAGGCTACTTCTAATCTGAAGCTTGTATGTTGCCAGTGATGATGTCACAGGCTTGGCAAGTCAGTGGTTGAGTTGGTTCAGTATGAATAGCAATGTGATTTTTTTTCTCCTGGTTTCTATGAAAAGAATTCACTTGTGCTCATTATCTATGAAAGAAATGTTCTTGTATGCTTACATAATTTATCCTATATGTAAGGTGGTGGTGTTAATGGGCTCATAATTTCTTTAGAGCCAGGTCAAAGTCCAAAGCATCTTGGACTTGCATGATGTTCTTCCTTACAGATTTCATCCTGATCTCTCAGGTCCTTAAACCTGTTGGTTCTAGCTGACCAGCCTGGTTAGTTAGGTGTGTTTCAGATGTGTCAGATGCATACAGAAGTAACTGCCAATTCCCGACTGTGTCCTGGATGCTGTGGTTTAATTCCAGTGAAAGCTCCTGTCCGGCCTCACATGCTGGATCAGGTCCAGTCACACTGAGGATAACAGCAAAATTCCATATACTTTAAATGCAGCGAGCATTCTGGGTTGCAATGCTTTCCCCACCTAAGTGATAATGTAAAAGAACAGGGCAAACCAAGGCCAAATCTTATCCACCAGGAGTCTTTGACAGTATCCCTTGGCAGCTGCTTCAAGGGAGGATTAAGGACTTCATAGGGTGCAGAACCATCGAATAATGTGTCCATATTGCAGGCTACAGTCTGATCTCTGCTGGAGGCTGTAGTAAGGACTGAAGCTTGCTGTCCCTCTCTGCTGTTAGCTGTTATCACCACCTTGACACGTGTTTGAAATGATTGTTTCCTCTGATGGTTCTTCCTGAATGTCAGAGATGGTGTCTCCTACCACCTAACTGTGCTCAGGCGAATGGCAGTGAACAGAGGTTGGGTATTTTTGTTTCATCCTTGCTGAAACTGAGCCTGAAAACCAATCTCTTTGTGGCTTCTAGGAGAGAACACCAGCACTTTAATTTTCAGAACATAAGAAATCGTTAGCGTTGGGTGTTTCACATTCTCCTAAGACGATCTTTGAAAGATCTGTGTTTTGTTTAAGCTTTGTATAAAATTTCACTTAATCTGTGCTTGTTTATCAAGATGTATAATTTAATTGCTCTAAGTGCCTGGAAATATATTTCTAGTTAGATGAAAATCTGTAAACACTCCAGCTTCTTATTTTAACATTATTTTCATTCTCCCTTTAGGGCTTCATAAGATAATAAAATGTTAGTTTTTCTTTCGAAATGCACATCACTTTTAAGCAAAGTTCAGTCACAAAATTCTGAAGTTATGTTTCTAAGCCTAAAGCAGCTACTTCTGACTTGTAAGTACAAATTCCCATCAGCTTATATACGACAAATGGTCCCACAAACTTGCTGGTTTTTACCGAAAGGAAAAAAAAAATAAATCTGAAAGAGCATTCAATGGGTTTAATGTTGTTTTGAATGTATTAAGATCAAATATGAATCTATGGACAAAAGCTGAAAGGAGGAGATCTGGGAAATATCTCGCTGTCAAACTTTCTGTTTGCTACTTACTCTGTCAAGATCTTCCCTGTTTCAGGCCCTTTCAAGCACAAATTGCCAACAGGCTCTCTAAAGATACAAATAAATTCTAGTTTTATCTGTGACAAATATAAGGTTAATTGGCTTTGCATACAGACAGGTTATATGTCCTCCAAGATGGCCACTGTCACAACAATGGGAGGTATTTTTGCTGCCTTTTCAAAGCAGCAGGTAATTTTTATGAGATGAGAAGGTGTTTCCAAACTGCTGCCATGATTCTACGGCCCCCGAATCTATAATGTAGATAACTCCAAATGGCGATGAATTACATCCGACTGTACAGAGCCAGCTTCATTATTTCTCCTGTTAAAGGGCAACAAAGAATTAAAAAGGTCAATCCTTGAATCAGTAAGAAAAGTAGGGCTGTGCTTTCTTCCCTGAAGGAATCACAATTTGCAGTGGCTTAGCAAGCTCAGTAGTAAATCCACCATTTTCTGTGTACCCTGCTAAAGCCCAGAAGCATCTAACCGAAGAGCCTGCCACTGAATCAAGGCTTTTGTTAAAGTCCTGTTGATGGAAATCTGTGCTCCCACTGCCCTGGCTTACTAGATCTCCGTGGCAACCGCACAGTTGATGCTTGCCCAATATTTTCATTGGCAGTCCATCAAAGCTTTTGAGAATGTGCAAAGTTTGGGGCACGAGAGGCAATCTGTGCTGCCTCCAGATACTGGGCCCAGTGTCGCTTTGTTGCAGGAAGTCACCGGGTGTATTTGAGACACCAGCATGGTCAGCAAGGGGTTTATTTGCCTTTACTTACAGTTGTTTACTGTGTATCTTTCATAAAAAGGGTTTCTTTTTACCTGGACACTGAAAAATACTTGAAATCTCAGGTTTTCCTTGTGGAGCTCCCCAAAGCCTATAGTCCCGAATTTCCACCCAGTTCTACCACAGGATCAGTACAGGGTATCTCGCTGATAGAGCTATCCCTAGGGGATTGCAATAACAAACCCTGTCAAGTACCTTTATAATTTAATGAAATTTTGACAAATGAAAGCAGCCATATGTTTAGAAAACAATTTTATCTGACATTCACACATTCGCATGTTGCTTTGCCTTAGATGAGAGATACGCTGGAAGGATACTTACATTACAACAACCAAACTGTGTCAACAGTCTTGTGTTACATCTGCAATACCGGATCAGATTTGAAAAGAACCTTGACTAGGAAGGAAGCCCGGATTTGTTTTAAAGTCTGGCAAATTTGAAAGACCCGCTTTAACAGCAGTAGAATAATAAATACCTTTCAAGCATACTATATATTTAAGGGATACTGTCAAGTTGATTTAAGCCCCAAATTTAGGCTTTCTAAAATGAAAGAAGAAAAGAAAAATTGGGGGTTTTACAAGGTAAAATTGTTACATTTATCAAATATTTAGACTCGCATTCTGCACCGGCTTTTCATAGACACAGTTAACATTATGTGTGTGAATAAACCCATTTTGTTCAGTGAGGTTACTCAGGTAGATAGAGTTTAGATTTTACATATTTGGCCTTAATGTTTCGGTGCTAAGTAGGAGCTGGGAATATCCTAGAAAGCGTGTTATAAACCTCATCATTCAGAATGTCAAACTGAGGGCTCCTTCCGAATGTTACAACTTGCACGACGCTAATGTCCGCATCACTGACGTGTTGTAACGATAGCCAGCTCTCGATTAATTAAACCAAACCCCTACTCCGACTGCGAACACTCTCCTAACAAAAGATCATTTGACTATTCCTCCTAATAAAGACTGCAGCAGATAACATTATTCTCCTCCTGTTGTATTTTGGGTTGGTTTTTTTTGTGTTTGTCTTTTTTTTTTTTCCCCCCCAAAGAACTTTTGATCATCTTGCTTTCTGCCACCCAGAAAAAAAAAAAAAAGGGAGAAAATGCTCATCTTAATTTCCCTTTTTGGAGGAGGGGAGGGAAATATACATCTATAAATCTGTAGCCCATTCGGGACTTCAAATGCTTCACTTATCTGGTATTGTAAACTTGGAGCTGTAGAGTAATACTCACCAGACAAGTCATAAATCATGACTAAAGACAGGTGCAATAAATACCAGTGTCAAAAAGTTACAAAGTAAAATTATATTGTTTTGACAAGACGTCCAGATGCGTTGACAACAGAGTAAGTAAATGGTCTTTCTCGGAGAGTCTGTATTAGTGCAGAGGAGGCCAAGGAAGAAAAAAAAAAAAAAAGAATCTAAAAGACCCAAGAAAAATAACCCAAAAGCTTAAAGGCTTATCATGAAAACTGTGTAACTACTGCAAAACACCTACGAACACATTAATATTCTGCATGACTCCTCCTCTTCTTTCTCTAGCAATATATCTCAATGGAGTGCATCTCCTTCTAGATATTCTTCTTTTTTTTTTTTCTGGCTTGTTTTGCTATTTTAGGTAAGCAGGGATTGACAAAGCTATTGCCCTTTTTATTTGCACTGCACAATATCCACCTATATTCTGTTTGAGTAGGTATTCCTACCCCTGCAATAGTGTTTGAGTAGCTTTAATAAATTTAATGTTACTGCTTCTCATCACAAGGTGCGAGTTCTGCGTACAAAAAGCTGGGAGAGAAAAATCCATTTCAGCTCACCCTCCTTATTCAAGAATTCAGCCGTGTGCTTAAGTATCTTTCTGAACAGATTTGGGTTTGCTCTTAAAATTTATGTTAATAGAGGGCTTTCATAATTTTCTGAACTTAGGCCAGAAGAATCAGCAACTTCCAGCTTCAAATTTTAGGCAATTTGTCAAAGATCAGGGAGAGGTTTATTATATAGAAGGTATATCTTTTAAAACCTGGCTAACTGCTCTGGCTACAAGACCACCCCTAATTCTTTGCTTGCATGTGACCCTGCTGATGTTGGGAATAGACGCACCAGGGTTGGGCATCTTTTTCTGTAGCTTCTGTGTGTTTGGTAGAACTCTTGTGAGGTTTTCAGTGGTGTTTGTGCTGAATTCTAGCAACGGTTTTGGAATTAACCTTGTGTGATGTGCCTGGATTTTTTTTGTTTGGTTGTTTTTTTTTCTGCCTGCGTTTTACTCTTACTCCTAACTCCTGAGGAGTAGGCCTCTCTTCTTGGAAGCGATGAGTCTTCCACGTGGTATGTTAATTAATGACAATACTGTAGAGGTGCCTCGCCAAGAGCTGCTGGAGCTGTATCGTGTAGCTGAACTAAAAGAGCCATCTCGGCATTGCTGTGGCGCTCAGCGGTTTGGTGCATTCCATCGGGTGCAGCTTCCTCCCAGCACAGTTAAATTTTGCTTCATTCCCAGATTTAATGAAGGTATTTGCACGTGCCTTCGCATTTTTCCAAATGTATACTGGTTTACACAGTTTTGCTAGAGATAAATTCCAGTGGCAGAATCTTAGGATCGAAAGCAAATCTTGGTTTTTCTCCTCAGGTGAAACTTTCACAGTGTTTATGAGAAATGTGGCCTGTGAAGGGATGATGCTTTTGACTCCTGAAAGCAGGAGGTACTGTAGATGGTGGCAGGACTGTTGAGGCTCGGGCTGCCAGGCCAGACATCAGCACCCTGTAAAACCAAGCCAATATGTTTCTGTTGAAAGGAATGCGCTACCATAAATGAAGGCACTTGAAGGTCAAAGGTCACTGGGAGTAATTAGCCCAGGCCATTAAAGGAAGAATAAAAATCATGTTTTACAAGCTGATAGAAAAGAAAGTTAAAAATATGCCTTAAAAAAAAAAATTCCAGCACCACATGGTTGATTGTGTGCGTGCATGTGCACATGCACGCGTGAGTAAGGCCATGAAGACATATATTTTCTTTATGGAAGTCTGCTTCTGGCACGAGGTATACATGTTCCACTACCACTCAGCTGAAATTTTAGGGGGAAAAGTAAATTGTCCTGTGTTGTATATAATATTATAAATGCTACCTTTAAATTGGTCAAGTCTTTTTATCATCACATTATCTCCTTCCTCCATCTTAAAATCTGCTTGACATTGGAAAAATACACAAAGTTTGACAGCCGGGATAAAGTGAAATCTGAATATATCCTTGGTAAATGTTGGCCATTTCAAAGCAGCTCTCGGGAGATCTGGAGGGATGCTGTGCTGTAAGAGTACAAACAATCCACAAAGGACAAGCGGCCCATTGCCCACTAACCTGATGGATGAGTGACCCATTAAAGAGTCTCTGGGGGCTATACGGTTGCCCATTTTACTTACATGAAATCAAATATGGTTAAAGCTGCGTAGGCTATGCTACAGCTGCTAAACCGTATGAAATGGGAAGAGACTTTTAGTACAACTGCAAGAAAAATCCAGATCATCTGTTGCAAGAAGTTTCTTCGGTTCCGTGACAATTAGTAGGGCCTACAGGTTGTTGTGCAGAAGAATGTAAACACGCTGTAGTGCAGCAGTGTTTTTTGTTGTCTTAGACCTATTCAGGCAATTCCAAGAGATTTTTCAGGAGGTTCTCAGTGTCGGGTTCATAGTTGCCTGTGTGCAGAGAAGGCAGGAGAATCCAAAGCCATTCTTTTTCAGAGCACTGTGCATGGTCCCACCTTCACCACTGACAACATTTGCTCGCTGCAGGAAGAGTTTAAAAAAAACCAACATGGATTCTCCAAGTCCTGTCATGACTGACTCTGAACAGTGGCACTGACAGTCTCAAAACAGTTATAACAAAAAAAAAAAAAGCAAACAAGTTATCTAGAGTCATTTTGGGAACTAACTTAAACCAATTTACATTTCATCCGCTTCCAGTCCTATGCCAAATCAACCAATATCCACTACTTCCCTGTCACTGATGCTGGACGTAGAGAGGGTCTCTCTGTGACAGGGGTCAGGGATAACACCTCATGTTAATCAGCTCTAAGATGGTTTCCAGTTCTTCCTGAGACCTCACTGCTAGAGAGGAGTCCTGTCAGCAGCAATTACCATGAAGCTCTTTCCAAAGGAAAAGGACCTATTTAGTCTATTTGCCCCTCTGGTGTTCCCAGATCCTTCCTCAAAATGAAAAATGCCATTCAATAATCTAAACGGACATGCTACTGTTAGACCATCTATTTTAGCCAAGGGCTTTACTTTCCCTTGAGTCTGTGGCACAGAGGCCTTGAGTAGTAACAGAAGATGAGATGCCAATGTTCATCTGCTGGTTGGAGATGGAGCAGTATGAGTAGTGAATAAACAGGCATGTCATTGGCTTGCCCTGGTGCTGCTGTTGCCTGCAGCTCATGCTACTAAACATCTCTTCCACGTGTTCAGAAGGAGTCCAGGTTTTGACTGAGTGCTGTTTGCAATATGCTCTAATAAATAGTTTCTTGTCTTGGGCTCTTCCAATTTTGTGTGGATAGATTTTATTTTTTTTTTTTTTCTCCATCAGGGGTTCTGCCACGATTGGATGTTGCTAGAACCGTGTGCCCGATAGGAACAGGGGTGTCCTGTAGTGTTCTGTCTTGGGTTTGAAGTGGTGAAGCAATTTCTGATTCTTTTTGTCTTCCCCACCTTTACCTCTAGTCCTCTTGGTGACCCCCATGTCCACATTTCACCTTTAGCATGACTCTGCTCCTTTTTCCCTGGTATTGCTCATAACCCCCTGCTGATCCCACCCATCTCTTAGAAGCTGCATCCCCAACCCTGCAATTCCCCACAGGACACTTAGACATTTGCTTTTAATCTGGACCCTGAGTTTATAATGAATTCTGTAAACATAATCATGAGGACTTTCATAAAGGAAAGCACACGCATATCACAGCCATTTTTGCTGACACTTTTGACTCTGGGCTTGATCTTTGCCCAAGTTGCAAAATAAAAAGGGCAGAGGGCAGAGTTCAAAAGCGGCCATTTACCTCTTGGATTATTGAAAATAAAAAGCCAGCGGAAACCCTCCTGAGTAATTTGAGGAAACTTCTCTCCCCCTCCTCCCCCAGGAAGGATGTCATTATATTGTTTTCTAAGGTTAGGTCTGTTTATAGAAATAAACACTTGAGTGAAAACAGGCATGAAATGCTAGAAAGCCAGAGAAGCAATCTAGATAGCATGTGAGCTGAACCAGCGCACAGATACCAGCAGCTAATGCCAAGCAACTGCCTCAAGTTCAAGCACCTCCTCTCCTGGCTGTTGTCCAGGAAAGTCTATTTCCATACGTGTAGTTTATTGGGAATTTACCTACACACTGACAGGGATGTTTGCATGTGTCTTTGAGGATGTTTAATATGAAATGGAAAAAAAAAAAAAATCAGATTTATCTCTTTTTATGTCTTTTACCACAAGGCCTTGAGTGCAGCACTGCAGCAGTAAGACAGTTTGCGTCCCCTCTTCTGCAGACCTCGTTATTCAATGGAGATTTTAACGATCAAATAGCAGTAATTAGTATTACTGCTCCCATTTAAGGCAGCTGAAGCTAAGCTTTCAAAAGTGAGCATCCCAAGACTCGGAATAATAACACAGTCTGTGCCACTGAACCACATTTCCCTGCTCTCAGAGTTTGTGCTCCAAGTTTATCCAAAGATGTGCATTGAAATATGTCTTCAGCTGTCCTCTTCCACCTCGGACTGGGAATAGCTGGAAGATCCTGGAATGCATTTCGGAGGTATTTGCTGCTTGTCAGATGAAATTTGAGCATTTCTTATCTCTTTCACATCTCCAATTTTCTTTTTTTTTTTTAACTACAACATTTATCGCCCTCATTTCCACTTGTCCCAGTTCCATTCACTTTCTGCTTATTGACCAATAAAAAGTTTCCTTATTGCTTTTTTTTTTTTTTTCTTTTATTGACTTTCCACTAGCAGAAAGGAGGAAATTTGGTTTTGGTTTGGTTTTTTTTTTTCCCTTTCTCCTCCTTCCTTTTCATATAAGTTGTTTTCCCTTCTCTCTCGCATCTGTGAGCTGACAGCCACCAGTTTGGATCTCTGGCAGTTCCCATCACGTTGCAGTAGTGTTTCACTCTTTCTTATGCTGGTATTTCTAGGTCTGGGTATTGTCCCCACCTCCCTTCCTGTCCAAATTTGGAAGTAGAAAAGGGTTGAATAATACTAGGTGGACAATAAAATAAAAGAAAAACCCCAACCCTGGCATTATGTAGAAACTGAAGTGTGTGGGGGAGTCCATAAATCATTCCTCCTGCCACATCTGTTTTTATTTTGAAGTTTATCAGCCTGCTTAGTCGCAACAGGGATTTTTTTGGGGGGTTAGGGGGGAGGAGGAGGAGGGACGGGTTGCAATATTAATCTCCCAGTGTGACTTATAGAATATCAGAGAATAGGGGAAAGAAAGGCTTTTAGCTGGTTTCTGCTTTTCCTTCCTTAAGACTGGAGATAAAGATTGGCTGCACACCGTGAGCTTGGCTGAAAAGGGCAATTCATGCATCCCTTCTTATCAGCTCTCAGAAGGGAGAGCTGGAGTTCACCCTGCACACTGTACAGCGATAGTCCCGCTCCCACATGGGGAGCTTGGTGGGTGTGTGAAGATAAGACAAGCTTACAACTGATACCTGTCCAGACAAAGTGGACTTTTTTTCCCCTCTCCTTGGTCTGCAGGGAACATGTGTGGGCATCTTTAAAGACACTGGCAATGATAAGTTTTTGTCTGTTCTTCACGTCTAGAATGAAGTGGCAGTCGGGGGGGGGGGGGGGGGGAGGGGGAAGTCGGCAAAGAAATCCGGCTCTAATGGGCCTTTCCCCCTTCCCCGAACTTTGGGCAAAATACAAATAATAACCCCAAAGCTCCCCCCCCCTTTTGTAAAGGGGGGGGTG
>JAAGNO010009139.1:15060-30743 GCA_033439905.1 Ceryle rudis | reverse complement strand
AAGAAAGAAAGAAAGAAAGAAAGAAAGAAAGAAAGAAAGAAAGAAAGAAAGAAAGAAAGAAAGAAAAGAAAGAAAAAGAGGCACCATGACTGTAAGGAATTGTGAAAATGAGTAGAAAAAACATAGAATCATGTAATAGTTTGGGCTGGAAGGGACCTTTAAAGGTCATCTAGTTCAACCCCTTGCAATGAGCAGGTACCTTTTCAACTAGATCATGTTGCTTAGAGCCATGTCCAACCTGACCTGGAATGTTACCAGGGATGGGGCTTCTGCCACCTCTCTGGGTAACCTCTGCCAGTGTTTCACCACCCTCACTGTAAAAAGCTTCTTCCTTACATCTAGTCTGAAACTCCTCTCTTTTAGTTAAAACATCGCCCCTTTCCTGTCACAACAGGCACTGATAAGAAGATTGTCCTCATCTTTCTTAAAGGCCCCCTTTAAGTACTGAAAGGCTGAAATAAGGTCTCCCCAGAGCCTTCTCTTCTCCAGACTGAACAACTCCAACTTTCTTAGCCTTTCCTCATAGGAGAGGTATTCCAGCCCACTGATCATTTTTGTGGCTCTCTTCTGGACCTGCTCCAACAGGTCTGTGTCTTTCCTGTGATGAGGACTCCAGAGCTGGACACAGTACTCCAGGTTAGGTCTCACTAGAGTAGGACAGAGTGGAAGAATTACCTCCCTTGAGCTGCTGGCCAAGGTGTTTTTGATGCAGCCCAGGATACAACTTGCTTTCTGGGCTGAAACCACACATTGACAGCTCATGTCCAGCTTTTCATCCACCAGTACCCCCAAGTCCTTCTCTGCAGGGCTGCTCTCAACCCCTTCATCCCCCAGCCTGTATTGATACCAGGGGTTGCCCTGACCCAGGTGCAGGACCTTGCACTTGGCTTGTTGAACCTCATGAAGTTCACATAGACCCATTTCTCAAGCTTGTCCAGGTCCCTCTAGATGGCATCCCAGCCTTCAGGCATGTCAACTGCACCACTAGGCTTGGTGTTGTCTGTGAACTTGCTGAAGGTGCACTCGATCCCACTGGCTATGTCATTGATAAAGATATTAAACAGCACTGGTGCCAGTATGGACCCCTGAGAGACACCAGTCTCCATCAGGATATCAAGCCATTGACCTCTACCCTCTGAATGCAACCATCCCACCAATTCCTCATCCACCAAACATTCCATCCATCAAATCCATATCTCTCTAATTTAGAGAGAAGGATGTTGTGTGGGACCATGTCCAAGACCTTACAGAAGTCCAGATAGACAACATCCATAGGTCTCCCTTTGTCCACTAATATAGTCACTCCATCACAGATGGCCATTAGGTTGGTTGGGCAGGACTTGCCCTTAGTGAAGCCATGCTGGCTGTCTCTGATCACTTCCCTGGCCTCCCTGTGCCTTAGCATAGTTTCTAGGATCCATGATCTTCCCAGGCACAGAGGTGAGGCTGACAGGTCAGTATTTCCCAGGGTCCTCCTTTCTACACTTTATAAAAGTGGATGCGAAGTTTCTCCTTTTCCAGTCTCCAGGGACGTCACCTGACTGCCAGGCCTTTTCAAATACCATGGAAAGTGACTTGTCAGCTACATCAGTCAACTCCCTCAAGACTCTGGGATGCACCTCATCAGGTTCCATAGACTTATCTATGTTCAGGTTCCTCAGGTGGTCACAGAGGTGATCTTCTCTTACAGTGGGAGGGACCATGCTCACTCAGTCCCTGTCTTGTTGTCCATCAACTTGGGAGGTGTGGGAAGAGAGGTTGCCAGTGAAGACTGAGGCAAAAAGTTGTTGAGTACCTCAGTCTTCTCCTCGTCTGCTGTTACCAGCTTACAAGTATGGGCAGAAAAATCCATTATCTTGTCAAGATGCTGCTGGGATGTGTTGAGTTTTGGAAGCTCATCCCCATGATTGAAGTCTCCAATAACAAAAGAGCTGCAGGGGTGTCTCTGCTAGGCGGGGCACTCATCACTCCCAGGCAGTGCCAAGGCTCATGCTTGCATGCCAGTGCGGGACATCAGGCTCAGTGGGAGGCTTTGCACTGACTGCAGCAGCTAGAGCCTGGCTCCTAATCAACCTGTACAAAAGGTACACCCCTAAACAACTGTCTCTTTGCAATACTGGCTTCTGAGGGATTAGCAACAAAAAAAAAAAAAAAAAGGTTCCACTATTACAAATAGAAAATTGCTGAAAATGACATAGGAATGCCAATTACACCCCAGTCACTGTGGCTCAAAGCAGGGAGGCAGGGAGGAAAGTTGTTTCATTTTCCTTCGGGAATTCCTGTCTGCCATTTTGGGGCAATATTGAAGCACTGGACTGGTTCGATGAAAGCCTTCCTGCACTGTCAAGCCTGCTAATATTTAATGAAGTGTAAGGCACTGAAACCTGTCACAAACTATGCTGTAATGGTATGTTTTGTAAAGTTGTTGACTATGTTCTTTCTATCAGCATTTGAGAATAAGCACTGCTTTTAATTGCTTAGCAGCTGTCAGGTTAATGCTGAAAACATGATTTAATTCAGTGAGTCAATGAATCAATTCCTGCACATGTGCTTTCAAGGACCATCCTCATTGCAATGTCTGGAAAACTATTTCTGTGACCTCTTTATTCACATCACAATGTAAATTCCACAACTAAGCTGAAACTTTAGGTCCACTTAAGTGATGCCTTCTGAGTAACAGCCGGCAAATCCACTAAATCATCTCAATCTCTTTAACATTCATGTCTCTTCCACAGAATGTCAATTGTGCATACTTTGATATCATTTGGGATTAATGTCCACATTCTAAAAAGCAGTCACTGATTCTGGTGACCTCAGTATCTGAGGGCCAGCTTGAGAAACTGGACCTGAAACTGGAGACTGGACCTGATTTACAGATGGCACAGAGCCTCCTGCTCCAGAAATTAGACAAATTTTTATTATTCTGGGATAGGTTACAGGGTAGTAGGAAAAAGCAGGAAAACTCAAGAGGAGAGAGTGGCCTGCTTTTCATGACCTACCAGCCCATAAAGTCTCTTCCAAATTTCATCATCCCTTTCAGTCTCGGTTAACTCAGGAAACATCAGAGTCCCTTTATACCTGAGGGCAAGAACATTGCCCCATCTGCCCTCCCCACCAAACTACTGCACCAAAAAGGCCCAATAGTCATCACCTCGGGTGTGCAAGGGAATGGCATCTAATGGGAATGCTGCAGCTTTCAGTGTTAGAGGAGCAGGGACTTATCTACAGCCTCCGAGGCAGGCAGCAAGCTGGCCAACTCCTGAGCTGTCTGAGGCTGACCCATGATCAAAGTAGAAAAAAATCGCTTCCACCAAAAACTGAGCCTGGCATCAGAAAGCTAAAGTTCCCATGAGCTATTAGCAGCAATAGGGAAAGAAAAAAATACATTGAAAAGAAGTGGTATCTGATGGAGCACTCTGACTTACACACCACTTCAGGTGATGGGGGGCCTACAAGAAAGCTGTCAAGGGACTGTTTACAAGGGCATGTAGTGATAGGACGAGGGGCAGTGATTATAAACTAGAGAAGGGTAGATTTAGACTGGACATTAGGAAGAAGTTCTTTACTATGAGAGTGCTGGAACAGGTTGCCCAGGGAGGCAGTGGAGGTCCCATCCCTGGAGACGTTCAAGGTCAGGCTTGATGAGGCTCTCAGCAACCTGATTAAGTTGCGGATGTCCCTGCTCACTGCAGGGGAGGTTGGACTAGATGACCTTTAGAGATCCTCTCCAACCCAAGACATTCTATGATTCTGGGATCAAAATAAAACCACTACATCATAGGCTATATGTCTTTCCAAATACGGATACTTCTGTTTAAGAGATGCTTTTTGCAGTCATAGGTGGAGGGTTTCTTCTTTATCACACTGAAGAAAATCTTAAACCCTGGATATGAGATTATATCATAAACAGCCTTAATCAACTTAATATCACAACTCCATTCTCTGAACTTGGTAACATACAGTTTGTGAAGATGAGACTCCCGTTGCTTCCATTTTGAAATGATCAGATGTCTTAACACAGCATTTCAAAAACTGGAATTACTTTTGTTGTTAATCATAAGTGCAAAATTTTGTCACTACATTTGGGAACTGAGGGGGAAATGGGCAGAAGATATTGCAAACATACCTATTAAAATGGATATCGTTCCCTGTCATAGGTAGAATTTTACATATTCATTGAAAAGGAGCTGAGAAAAAAAACTGCAATAAAAGACTTCTTGGCACCAGATAAAAGGGACAAATATAAAATCAAACCTTGAAATCACAGGTATATATATTTAAATTCTTACTGGTGTTGCTTGCCAGAGCAAAATTTAAAATTCAAGGGCATAAGAAAATTTATACAGAAAATCTCTTTCTAAGCCAAGACTACTCATTAATCTGATTGATAGAAAAGATAGCACGGGAAGGAAGAAGCGTGCCTTTTTCCTCCTAAACATAAGATCAGTACATTTAGCGGTCAAAGTTTCTGGAGTTTTAATTCAACTGAGTGAAAGGAATTGATTTTTAGAGGTTGGTTGTTGGCACATTTGTCAAATCCAGCAATTTTAGTCAAGGTCTCAAGGTGTGTACTTAAGAAATAAGATGTCCCAAATGATTTGTCAGCTTTGAAAGGTACAGGCCAAGATTTGCATTTTAGTATTTGACCATACCAAAGACTTTTTAAATACTTTGTAACCATAATGATATATAGGGCACAGCTGATAACCGTTGTCTATTTCTTAGTACTTCTGTTGTGATTTCTTATTTAAATGAATGACCCTAGATTTGTAAAGGGAATGCGAAGTGGAAAATTAAGGTTCTTGATGCCACCAAAAAGATGCTATAGGCTCATATGACTGAAAACCAAGGTCCTTTTAGGAGATTCAAACCTCATTCTAAAACCTCTAAAATCAGAGTTGATGATCAAATACAATCCATTACATATGATTCATTGGAGTGGAAAATAATTGTTAAAAACACACTTAGAGAAAAGTTAATATCATATAGATGAAAAAAAAAAGGAAGCTTTCTGTATATGGCAGTCTGTTTCCTCTATTAAATAGTCTCCAGAGATGCTGAAGTCCAAACTAGCCGCTCCACTAACAACTTTAAAACTAAAATAATTTTATTTAAAGTCTTGGAATACAATATATTGATACAAGTAATGAAGTACAATTAAGGCAACTGCAGAAAGAGTGGCAGTGATTGATAATGATATGCGCTGTGGTACTTGTCAGTCTTGAATTCTGCTCCAGATGAAATGAGTAAGATAATAGGCTGAGTACCCTGCTAAACTACGCAGAAATTAGTAAGTAGACCAGCATTATATACTTAGTGCACAGAAAGAAAGACATGTAATTTTAAATGGTCTCTCCAGGTCTTTCAATTCATTAACACAATTTTAAATGTCAGGCTTATTACTGAAGCCTCAATTTTACTGATAATAGGCCTTTACTTAAAATCACAGAAGATGCAGCAATTTTCTAAGTAAAAGTCTCCAGAGGTGTTGCAAATGTTCTTACAGATTTTGGACTTTGGAAATATTCATATCATATAACTTCAGCTGTCTAAAAGTTAAGTCCCCAGCTTCAATTAATGATTAAGTTCTCTCTCTAGTCAATGAGTGAAGTGAATCACCCTTTGAAATGCATTTCTCTGTCTCCCTGGCCACTGACAAAGCCTATTTCAGAAGGTTAGCCTGGACCCTACTTCTAGGTGACTGAAGTTAGGTGAAGTCTCCTTGCCATGACTTCAATGCTCCACAGATGCAGACCCCACAGACAGGTTCTTGGAGGTATGGAGAAAACAACACAGCTGACCTGGTGCCCTGGTGACATTGATTTCTCTGGTATGTTTGCAGTTGTCCTGGTTTCAGCCGAGATAGAGCTAATTTTCTTCTTAGTAACTCCCTTCTTAGTAGCTAGAATATTGCTGTGTTTTGGATTCAGAATGAGATGAATACTGATAATTTACTGATGGTTTTAGTTGTTGCTAAGGAATCAATGACTTTCTAAGTTCCCATGGTTTGCTAGTGTGCAGGAGCACAAGAAGCTGGGAGGGACCATGGCCAAGACAGCCAACCCAAACTAGCCCAAGGGATATTCCCCACCATAGAATGTCATGCTCAGTATATAAACTGAGGGGAGCTGGCCAGGCATCGGTCGGTCAGCAGGTGGTAGTTGCACTGCTCATCACTTGTCTTTTCTCGGGTTGTATTTCTCTCTCTTTTTGTTATACTCCTTTTCAATACATTTAGTAATATTATTTTTTTATTGTTACTATAATTTACTGTGTAGTGCTTAGTTGCTGGCTGGGATTAAACCATGATAGGAGTATATGAGGGGAATCTGCCATGAGTCAGTCAGCAGTTTTGGGTACCTCATCTCCTATATTTGGGACTTCACATAATCTTATGTTGCCAACACTGATCTTTCAGTTGTAACCAGCATATGTGCAAAAACTGATGGAATTAACTGTGTAATTGAAATACTGGATTTAGAAATAACTCTTTATTAGAAGAAGCCAATTTTCAGAGTTAATAATATAGAAGGAAATCAACCTAGCAAGATAGATGAGATATATAATCAGTGAAGTCATGTTGATCAAAACACTGTTTTAATAACTTCTACTTTTTAAGCACTATCACAAACAAATCAATGGATGTCAGTCAATTTATTATTCTCTGTGGTTAGACATTAGCTCCTGGGAAATGACCACAATATCTTAGCATGATTACACAATATTAAATAATGCTTCAATATAAAGTAATGCCCTTCACCAGCACTGCCAAGAATCCTGAACTTCAGTTTGCCCAAGTAAAGAATAAAAATCCTGGTCCATAATTATATTATTTTCACCATCTTTGTTCAAATGTGAGGATGTACTCTACAGTCACAACAGTGTTCATCTAGTGAAAGTGCCTCCTGGATTTACCAGCTGATGCCCCTATCTCAAGGTATGGTTAATTAAGGAGATATGGGTAGTTAACCCAAGGTCACAAGCAGCTGCAGAGTATCCATGTACAATTAAGTGCGTACTTAGAGGGGTCTACATGAGAGTTAAGCACCTAGGGCCCACTGTGGTCAGTGGAGATACAGAACACAGTTCAGATTGGTGTTGAGTGCCCTCTGACATGTCTGGTCCCAACTGCTGCTTGAGGGCATTAGTCTCCTATAGGTCCTGTGCCACATGCACCAGCCCACATGGGTGTCTTGGATACTCAAGGACATCTAGATCAGCACTAGGAACCTATGTAAGACAAATGGATGGAATCCTGAGTAAGTACAGCCAGCAGACCTCAGAGAATAATTCAGTTCAGCCTGATATATTTACCTACTTCCTGATTCAGTTTCCCATACATGAGGATCTAGCGCTGTTGGGCAGCTTAAATTACATTATGTGCAGGCATCCAAGCAGGCATGCAGGTCTCTAGTGCCTGGCCAATGAACAGCTCCCTCCACCCCAGGGGTGTCTCAGCTGGGATGCCATTACACATGATGGGATCCTTGGCACTAAAGCTCTCAGTCCCCTACATTTAGTTTTCATAATCTCAAACTGAGTCCTGCCCTGAATGCTGGACAATTACATCCCATTTTTACTATCTTGCTGAAGAAGCTGGTGTGCCCTCTGCAGTGTTTTATTTCTCAAGAGTTTATCAATACTCATGGGTCCAAAAGTCCTGGAGAAATTCTCTTTTTCCACCCTTTTCACAGGTGCTGAGAACACCAAGGGAAGTAGATGATGCCTGCAGCTCTCACACAGAGGACTCCAAGGTAACCTTTCTCTGGTGTCACCTCTCCTCCCCTGACCTTCCCTCCTTTCCCACAACACTTTAATCAGATCAGACTTCACCACCCTAGCCCAGTCTCACCTGAAAGGCATCTGCCTCTTATTCCAAATGCTGCAAAATCAGGGTGCAGAGGAGGAACAGCAAAACTTAAGGAGGGAAGGGACAAAATGTCAAGGAGTTGTTTGGGAGGTTGATGACTGCTAAATTAATTCTTGCTATAATCCCACTACGTATAATAAACTGCAGAGACAAACTCACTCCAATGTCCAGGGGCTTTCATAAATTGTCCCCTCAAAAGGCTGAGAGAGCTGAGGCTGTTTAGGCTGGAAAAGAGAAGACTGAGAAGGGATCTTATTAATGTTTACAAATATCTGAAGGGTGGGTGTCAAGTAGAAGGGGACAGTCTATTTTCAGTGGTGCCCTGTGATAGGACGAAAGGTAATGGTAGCAAGGTGAAACACAGGAAGTTCCACCTCAACATGAGGAAAAACATCTTTACTGTGAGAGTGGAGGAACCTGGAACAGGCTGCCCAGGGATATTGTGGAGTCTCCTTCTCTAGAGATATTCAAGATCCGCCTGGATGTGTTCCTGTGTGGCCTGCCCTAGGTGATCCTGCTCTGGCAGAGGGGTTGAACTCAATGATCTCCAGAGGTCCCCCTTCCAACCTCTACCATTCTATGATTCTGTGGGCCAGACCCAAAGCCTATGGAAATCAGTGCATCTCTTTCCTGTGACTTCAGTGATCTTGAAATGACCTTGGCATCATTTCTTTTGCTTCCCATCTTCTTTATTTTCCCTCTGATGCAAAATTTTACTGCCTTAAATATGCTGCTGAATTATGGCAACCAGCTACAGAAATCGGATTCTTTCAGGAGTCTGTATTATGTTCTGCCTGATAACCCATCTGTGCAAATCAGCCTGAAAACAGGAATTGAGCCCTGCTGAAATTAAGCTGATAGAAAACAGAAAGAAACTACCATTTGAAATGTAGATCTGCTACTGAATTTTAGAAAGATGTGGCCATGATCTCAGCTAATCTGTTCCACCTGTGTCACTCTCCTATAAATAATACCATTTCCTCTGGGTTTGCATGTCTTCATAAATCTACTGCAAATGGACTGTGTCAAATTTTAATGCTAAAATGTTAAAATTCTTTATTCATCTGTTGAACCAGCCCCAAGTGCCACTTTCTCTTATTGCAAACTTAGCATAGCTGGACCAGGCTTATACCTGAGTAAGAGACTAAGTCACTTCCCATGTCCCTCCTACCATCAGTTGATGCATCCAGTCACAATGCACCCCGCTAATTTGTATTATCCAGACAACCAAGAGGCATGATAATGGCTTTGAATTAGTACAGCTGAGGACTTTGCTATGAATTAGCCAAACCAAGATAAATGCTGTTATTTCCCAACCTCCTATGTTAAAAGACATATCAACAAAGACAACAAAAAGAGGAACAGAAACAAACCAACCAAACAAACAACAAAATAAGGAAAAAAAAAAAAAAAACCACAAAAACGTTTTTTCCTTATCATAATGGATATATTTCCATAATTCCCATTTACAGACACACATACAGAAAGAAAGATGAAGCATCGCTCAGGAAATGGTAGGAAGCACAGGATCAAGAGAAGCCAAACACTTGTAAAAAGATATAAATCATCCTGGGAATGAATACACCAGAGGTGAGGTGACCAGAAAGTTGTGGAAGATACAACTGGCTTAGAGCAGGTGAAACATCATCTGATCCCAGCCCATCTCCATTGTCCTTGAGAACATATTGTAGAAATATGTTTCAGGGATAGCGTAGTTACAGTTCATTTCCCTTGGGTAAAAGGACAACTAGGTGACCTGCAAGGTGACATCCAGCCCTGCTTTCCTTCCAGCTATAATTCTCAGCTATGTAGGAAACTGGCACAAGAAAAGGGGCCAGTGTGTCAAATATCACACCTGGGCTCCCATTTAGAAATTAGGAGTATGTCACGACCCATGACATCCACAGCTTTGACACTGCTAGGAAAATATCTGTTTAAAAGAATACTGATTCTGCTTCCATTTAAAACAAATAGCAGTTGGTTTCCTCTGCTCTTTTGTATAACCCAGCAAATAACTGTTTAAGTGGCTTCTTCAATAAAACCATGAAAGATTTCTTTGTTAAATATTACAGTTGATTTATAATGAAAGCCATGAGTAGAAAGCAAGCTCTATTGCATCAATTTCTAAGTACACCGCAAGAAGCATTTCCTAGGACCAGGCCAAAAGTCTGCACACTTGAGAACTAAGGTATGCTGCAGAAATAGCCTGCTGCATTTTCTACTGTCCTATGATCAGATAAATATTTAGCAATTTCACTGACTTCAACAGAGGTTGAAGTTAACCTAACTAAGCCATGTTAGAGCTTTATTTGTATTAGATGGAAGTCCACTGGAGTAATTTCCTTGGTTTTGAAGGACCAGGGAATGAGGCCTTTGTACTCTTCCCAAGAAGGAATCTGCCCAGGAGAGTTAAAGTCAGATTTTATACTCAGGATGCTGCACACAGTGTATGTACTGCACATTGGACATCTGGGATACAAGTCTCATTCTCCTAAGAGTGAAGAACTGACCTTTTACTGCCTCCTGTAAAAAATGTTGAATCATTTATTAAATTACTGTTATTAGGGCTGTCAGACAGATAACAGTGAATGACTGAGAATTTTTTTTTTCACCTTTCTATCTTATTTCATTGCTGTCATGCAACCCATGCCCTTGCATACCAACTGAATGAGGAAACGTTGTATGGTGTAGCAGCAATGAGTTGTTGCTTTGTTTAAGGGACACTGCTCAGTGGGGGGACCAGGATATTGTACAGTAACTAATGACCTTCCTTTACTTTGAGTTCTCAGCTTTACCTGATTGGCTTGGGGAGACAGTAAACAGAGCAGTGAGTGTTTCTCTGCTTTATTTCAACAAAAACATAAGTGGTCTTGCTGAAAGGCTTAACCAAAGGGGTTGGGGACTTTTTATCCTCCAAGAAGCCCATTTATCTCAGTCCTCTCAGGATGCAGTAATTTTAGAAATGACTAGGTTTCTGATCCCAATTCCACTGTTAATGGGATTTTATCTGCATTCTAAAAGCTGCCAGCTTCAATCGGGAGGCTGAGACGAAGGGCAGCACAAGACAAGTATCATGGCTAGCCTGCTACCGGCACCTGAGACAGATGGCTAAAGCTAGCCCACATGTTGGCCCTGTACAGCCATCACTCCCGAGGTTGTTTGACGGACACATTTTCAGACAGACCAAAAGCATCACAGACCCTCCAGGACTCTGTGAAATATAAATTAAGCCCTATACCTCATCTTGTGGACTACAAATTTATATTATTTAGGCTTTGTGAGTAAACAGAGAAAACAGAGAAAATCAATCACTAAATTGCCCTTCTGCATCAACTCCTGAGCAGTCAGTGTTTTACAGATTGCCACTCAGTAGGTGATAGGATATTGTTCATTATGTTTGGTGGGAAATGACACTACATTTTTCACAGTACTTGAGTGTGATTTGTCCACAGCACAAGTACATGGTGAACACTGCAATTGCCATTTCTCACTAATTATGTGGAAAAATCCACCGGAGGAAAAAGAAACTCTTGCAATAGCTTCTTAGCTAAGAAGAAAAGGAAAAGGACATAAAAGGTAAAAGGTACATCTCTAGAAAGAAATTTAATATTTTCTCCATCCATTAAAAAAAAAAGCAAAACTACTACCAGCAAATTGTTTTTCATACTTGAGGGCTTTGAATAAAAAAAGGGGAAGGTTAGATTCACAGCAAAGTGCAGGGTACTGAGTCAGTGCACAAAGCATGACGAATTGCGCCCAAGGCATTGTTGCTGAGGCAAAGCTACTGGTATTTGAGGTTGATTGAACAGGACAACAAACAAGGATATGTGCAGGTGCTCTTGTTCCTACAATGGGGTATGTGGGCGAAGGCTCTTGTGGGGCTGGGTTCAGGAGATTATAACAGAGTTGTCAATAGTTCCAGTTGAGAAAGGGGATTGAAAATAACATTAATTAAGGTTTTAGCTATGTTATTAACTTTGTGCCCATAATTTTAAGGACAAAATGTTCAGACTTGAATTTTCCCTCTCCTGCCTGCTGATTCTACAAATTAGGTCTGGATATCACCGCAAGTAACAACCACAGGGACATTCAGAGGTGTTAAATGCAAGTAGAGTTCAGCCTTGCTGCTGGAACTGACCCACCAGGAGAGGAGTTCAGCTAATGGAAAAGCTATGTCTCATAATAGGAAAAAAAAAACAAAAATACTTTTATTCAGTTTTTAGGGCTCAACAATTTTCCATTTCTTTTTCACAGTCCTCTTAGCCAAAAAAACTAAAGATGTAATTAATGATAGCCCAAATCTTTTAAATTTTATTTGATGTACTAATTTTTGACGTCTTTAAGGGACATGTTTTGCAGAATATTCACTAATATAGTTAAAGAAAAGAAATGTCCTGACAGCTTTTGCCCCAACCACTAATGACCTCCTCAACGCATTGCACTCTGATAAATTCATTTGAAGTTCATCTGAATGGTCTTTCAGGTCTAGATAGCAGGATGCAGTATAAAGTGGACTCGGAGAAAGCCCATGCAGGACATCAACTAACAGCAGGTCTAATCCTGACATATACAGGCCAAAATATCTGCAACAGGCTGACAGAAGTCATCAGCAAAGGCATAAGGAAAAACATGTTTTTCTGGGCATCTTAATTACTCTCAGGAAGAAAAATCCCAATTTAAAAGTGAATACTTGCCACAGACAATCCCACAGGTGAGTCAGGAAGGAGGAGGTATCATAAACATACTGATGCTCCTTAATGCCTCCTTAGATTTGCACAGAGCTACAAAACTGCTTCTGGAGTGCCTCATCCTCAGCCCTGTTTCTCAGAGCCTGCTAAAATAGACTTTGCTGACTGTTTTTGCCTTTTTCCTCTGAACTCATCTCAAGGTCTGGGAAAGGGCTCTCCACCCTTGGTTGTGGCTGAAGTCCCCTTTGTCAGCTGCCACACTGTTATGCCAGATCCTGCCCATTCCCAGTTCAAAGCCCGGGGCCAGGGGTTGGGTGAGGAGCTTGGCCTTTTGTGCAAATTAATCCTATTTCTATCTCTTGCCATGGGGGAATGAAGTACACAGATGTGGCCAAGGAGTGGGGAGGGAGGGCCAGAAAAGAAAATAAATGTTTTAAAGAACACAGCACCAATCTGGGGGAGTAAATCTGGGACACAACTTTTCAACAACTGCAACTGGTAATGTTGTGAACACCTTTCCCATCCTTATCCCTGCTCCACCTCCCCTGAGCTGCTGCCCTTCAAAACAATCCCCTAAAAAGGGCTACTAGCAGCTAGTCACTGCTGAGTATGCTGTGCAGAAACCAAGGACACTGATGGGCAGACCCCACATGGCACGCAGAGATTGCTGGGACACAAGGCAATGGCATCCTGCAAGAGAGGAAAGGGAAGGGCTTCAGATCCCTGTTTCAACAGACCATTCTTTACCCCAAGCCAAGATGCTTCAGATATCTCATTAGTGGCATCTTGCTCAGGCTCCTGCAATGCTCTGCTGGCACATCTAACCTCTAATTTGGAAAGGAAACATTCAGCCTGGCCTTCTACCTTGGAAAAGATGCTGACACCTGGCACGTATTTTCACTTGGAAGAGAAAGTAATTCCTGGTCTCTTTAATACAGTAGATAGCTGGGGTGACCCATGGCACAAGCTAGATGGATATTTTGGGAACAGTGATTCTTAACTAAAAGCTCAGCTTGGAAGGGCTTTTCATGTTTGGGAGTCTGCAGTTAGTTTAGTATTTATTTAGCTGCTAGTGTGTGTGAGTTCCTCTGATATTAAAAAGCTCCAGCACATTCAGGGCTTTAAATATTCCTCTCTCAAACCATGGTAGTGCCTTTGACCTTGAGAGAGCTGGAGTCCAGAATGTTCTCCTTCTGCAGAGGATATCTTCCATCGCACACCATCCCAGGAGCAGCTGGGTCCCAGGAAGCTCATGCCAGGGTCACAAAGGGCTTCAGGGGAGCACGGTCCATGAACCAGGCACCATAATGGGAGGAGAGACAATACAGAGCAGAGCACAGTCATGAAGCAAACATACTGTCACTTGGCACAGTCAAGTGTCGTTGGTTTTAAGCTGACTGAGACCTAATGAGTTACAATAATGAAGCTACAAGAGCTCCAGCGTATGGCACATTACACTTAGATCTGGGTCTCCATGATCCAGGGCAGGCTTCAGGACAGCAAGGACAAAGCAGCATGTTGTACTCCTCCAGTCAGGCTATGTGTTAAAAGTACTGCAGAAGACACCAAAAGGATTCCTTGGATGCAGAAAGATATGCTTTTTGGATGGTAGGACACTACCTGTTTTTTTAAGAGGGCCTTATAAATGCTTTTTTTTATGTCAGAGGAACAAAGAGGAACAACAGGTAGGAACAACAAGAGGCTCACTCCCAACAACAATTAAAACTTTCACATGCTTTACAATATAATAATATATGCCCTTGATGGAACTGTTATTTTTCTCCTATCATTTACTTTGGGGAAAATTACTTATGTGCATTTACTTCTACATGCTTTTTGTGTGTCATCTATGCTGGGCATGCAAGAATATTAAAGTAGGGAAAAAATTGGCAGAGATTCATTAAATGCAGTGCTCCAGTTAAGCAAAAGTGCTTAAGTAGTGGCCACATTTTCTGAGCAATTCAAAGCCTTTTCTCAACGCATTCATTCTCGTAGCACTTCCGTAACACTTTCTAAACCCTTATGCCAAAGGAATAATTAAAATACAGATCGTGAGGCTCATTTGACTCTCCATTACACCACACCTGTGCAAGTAAATAAAACACCCTGGGGACACTTATCTGGCCAACTGGAACAGCACAGCCTACATATATGTAGGCACTTTCCATCCACTAAAACAGAACACCCTCATCCAAACTGCCTGTAGGGAATAGTCCCAGGCCTGTGCTGAACCAGGCTTTGTCTGACACAGCATCTGCTGGCCCAGGCCAAAACAATGTGGTAAGTGTGCTACAAACTCGGCACAAATGGAAGAGTTGGTGGGACAGTCACTCTGAGCACCCAGAACTGTTCATGGAGCAAGGCACCTGCACAGCAGCTGCTTGGAGTGGTCACTAGCAGACAGCAATGCCACCAAAACTGACAGCAGTTGAGGATACTTTATCCAAAAGCAACACACATCAGAGCTCCTATGACCAGCATCGTCTGACAGGTTATAGCAACAGTTTTCTGCAATGACTGGAGATGTAGAATTAATAGAAACGTGACCCTGGCTGGTTTGCAAGTTACTGCAATAAGCCTACAGTAACTTTTAGTTTTAGGTAAAACTCATTAGTAGTTGTATTTGCAGGGAACAGGTCTCTTCCCATAACCACTAGTGTGTAAACTCTGTGATCAGTCATTTTTCCCTTAAATGTTGAAACTATCATTGAATGTCTTCTCTGGACAGAAAAACAGATCAGTATTTCATAAAGCCTGGCACAAAGCCCCTGAGCAAAGAGAAAAATAACTCTCTATCAAAATCTTTCCTGCTGAAATGACATTCATCAAATAGGGGGAAAGACTCTGGCAAGATAAGACAATTTTTCAAGATATCTGTTAAGTACTGCACTTCTTGAGAATCAAAAGTAATAAATAACACAAGCAACGGGTGCAGAACACCACACAGTATGGTTAATAAATGCCACCCTCCCTGAAACTACAAGGATGTGAGGGTCCAGTGAGAAAAAAAGAAAAAAAGGCATTTAAAAACATACCTTATTTGATTTTTACTCAGTGAATAAAACAAGGAGTTCACAATAGGATATGCAAAAAGTATTCTATTTTATATTTTTATATATGTAAGT
>JAAGNO010009138.1:9589-21661 GCA_033439905.1 Ceryle rudis | reverse complement strand
GCGATCACCTCCCTGTTCCTGCTGGCCACAGTGTTTCTAATACAAGCCAGGATGCCATTGGCCTTCTTGGCCACCTGCGTGCACTGCTGACTCATATTTAGTCAACTATTGATCGATACCGCCAGGTCCTTTTCCAGCTTGCAGCTTTCCAACCACACATCCCCAAGGCTGTAACTTGCCATGGGGTTGTTATGACTCAGGTGCAGGATTAATTGAACTGTCAGGCACATTCATAAAGATAAATATTGCAGAAAATCACAATTGAAATCTGTCAGCCCAAGAGCATTCTCATTGGACACATATGATCTCTAGAAAATGCCTGACACAAATTCTCCACTAGCCAGGGCAGATATCACAGATGGGTCAAAACCTGTTATTAAGGTTGGTTCAGACCAGTGACTTGAAGTATGACTCAGTTTGGTGTGCAGCATACATAACTCTTTGTATCTAGCTAAGGGCATGAAAATCATTCTCCAGTCTTCTGAAGAAGTCCTTTTGTGGTGTAAAATGAACTCCAGGCTGACATAAACTGCTGACACTGGAAATTCCTTTAGGTCATCCTCTGTGTTTTATCCACATACCTTGTATTTTTTTTAAATGATTTTCAGAGCTTATAGAGAGAGGTGGCTGAAAGAAAAAAACTTTTTTCAGAAGATACTAAATGAATGCTGAGGTTTAATTTTTGCTTTATCCCTTAGTAGCTACAAATACAGAATATCAAGGAGGTAAGCTAGACAGTTGCACATTTGATTCAGAACACATCTTTGATAGTGTCACTGTTGACTGGTGTCAAAACTGTGTATTCAGGAATGATCCAGAAGCTCAAATATGACCACCTAACCTTTGCATGCTTCAAAGATAATGCCTGTGCTGCCAGTTACTACTTTGTAATTTTTTTCTGCATAGTTTTGAACACAGGAGATGTTCCCACAAGCTGCTGTTTTGCAGAATTTAGTATTTTATATTTATTACTATCAAACAATGAAACTCAACAATAAGAAAAACATTTTTTACAGTGTGACTATGTGTGAAGCCTCTACCAGCTGAAAACTCTGATGTCAAAAAGGTAGAAAAAAAGCTCTGGCCTCTGATCATAAACTTTTTTTGTTAAGCCACTCAGGTCCTACAAAAATTGAGAGTGAGTTTGGGGGGTGTTCTGCCTTGTTGGAAGGCTGTGCCTTGTTCAACAGGATTTATGCTGGTCTAGTCTATGAAAATGAGTTGAACATTCATTTCCAAGGTTACCCTGAGTCAGAGACTGCTGATGGGCATGTATCTGGTAAGGAGAAGTCTGGTCTTTGTACCTTGGATTAAATTCTGTAGAGGTACAATACCATTTTATTATATAGAATAAATCTGGAATTACACTACTGTCTCTCGTTAGTGTGGGATTAAGAGCAGAGGAACCTGCCGCAAGGGAAATTTTGTTGAAAATATAATTGCTGAGCTGACTAACTACAATGCTATTAGAGGGACAAGCTGCATGGAGAGATGAATTGTTGTTTGTCTGCTTTATGATGCATTCATCTGATTATGCCAATCGAAACAATTTGCTGCAGTGTCTTTTGTACAAAACCAGCAAACACAGAGGCTCTCAGAGCTCCAGCAGCTCTCTCATTTTTGTATGGCTTGGTACCATTTGAATCAACCTGCATGTAATTAGACTCCAAATTGTCCGCCATTATGCAGAGAGGCACTTGAGAAAAAGAGGCAAAGCCTTATCAGGTCAAGTTTGCCCAGTCCATTTAAGCCAGCTTGTGATGCTGGTAGGCTTGTGGGAAATGCATACATGCTTTTCACATCAAGGAAAGCAGTGATACTGTACTGACTTAATGTGGGCAAAGATTCCAGAAGAGCTGAATGTTTGTGACTATGAACGTATGCATATGGCTGGTAGAAACCTGAAGGTTTGAAGTTGACAGTGATCTAGTCCTGAGAATGCCAGTGAACTACTCATCAGGAACAATTACAGAAAGCCCTAGGCATGTGCAGCCTGGTAGCTGGATTTTTCTTTCATGACTAGATCTTTCCATGCATCCTTGTTCTTGCCAGATAAGAGCAGAAGATCTCTTTTAAGTGCTTCTTGGCTGACACTGACCTCTCAATAGACAGATAAAAAGTAGAAAGATTTCCTCCTGTTTTTTCTCCTCCCATACACAATTGTCACTTATCTCCCCAGCTAAGCCAATTATAGTGCCTCAGAAGTGTCTCCACAAAGAAAGGGAAGCAGTCAGAGAGACATCAATTGAATTTCCTACAGGCATTATACAGAGGTTGTTTTGTTCCTGCAACAGAGCTATCACTCCCTAGTGCCACTGGTGATTCAACTGAAGACAGCCCTGTGAGACAGTAAAAATGATGCAATATTCCTAAAAATGCATCAGAAACTGCAGAAACAGCATAAAAATATTGATTTAATTATCATGTAGTCCAAACTGCACCCTAACCTTTCATGTTTCAGGAAGCTGCAAAGGGGGAGTAAAATAAGGGAGGAGGAGGAGAAGGCAATAAAAAGGAGGAGGGGGCAGTGCTGGGTAGAGAAGGGAAGAGTAAGTGATCATCTCTAAATGCCACTGCCTTTGTATGGATAGCTGATGCCATCCACTACCTAGTAAAAAGAAAAAACGGCCATTATTTGGATTCCAGTAGCAGCCTGGCTATGAGTAAAGACTTGCGTTGTGTCAGGCACTGCACTAATGTTGAACAAAGTGCAGTCTAAGGATGTGGCTCCTGTGCAGAAAGGAAAAGGATATCTGTGCTGACTTAAATCTGTTGAACTTGGGTAAAAATGTAACAAGGCCTCTGCAGTACAAGCTGGAGTGTTGGTTAGCCATCCAATTCAGTACCCAGGGTATGATTTGCACAGATGTTCTGCTGCTACACAGGGCAGCTAACACAAAGCTACTGTGGGTCTGTTCCCTATGCTGCAACCCCACCTTCCAGCTGCAGCTCAGATAACACTTCAGTAAGAGTGGGAAAGAAGAGCAACAGCAGGAACTCAGAAGCCTACCAAGGCCAGCATTCAAACAAGCTGCCAGTGAGTTTGACGTGAGTTTTAATAAATGCAACAGGTTGTCAGTTGAGGATCAAAGTCCTAAAGCATTGACAGGTCTATGCTATAGCAACCCATGTCAGTACTATTTTGTTAATATACTTAGATCAACAAACCTGTACCAATGAAAACTCTAGAGCTAATATCTGTACCTGGCAAAACTGTGTTTTGGTTAGAAGAATTTACACCGATATCATTGTATGAAATAAGATCAGCTGAAGTACACAAGGGCTTTTGATGGAACAGCTGTTTTGCAGAGCAACCATATTTGTTACCAATAGAGGACTGCTGACAATATTTTCTAGTGCAAGACCCCCCAGCTGTAATTCCTTTAAAGGATGTACTTCATTGCATGTCCATATTTGCATAAGCTAAGTCATGTCTATCCAGCACTGCCATCCCCTAAATATTGTTTGATAAGGCAGGAGGACAGACTATAAGAAGAGAAGGAAAGGGAAGGATGTCATAATTTTACCTTCAAAGACTAAAACAGAAAACCTCCATTTTCCTAAATACTTCAGATTGCTGACTGATGGATTTAATTTGTGTGTGGATTTGTATAAATTATGTTGTGGATGCAGGTGTTAAAAGTATGTGAAACTTGTGTAAATGTGTATGTATAATCTAAAATGAAAGACATGGTGTGAGAAATACATGGCTATGGCTATTAGCACATTCATATATATTTAATGCCAAAGACGAGGGAAGAGACTTTTGCTCTCTCTCTATGTGCCTGAATTTGGATCCATGAAAGTGCCTCATCTCCAGTTCTGTCAGGTACCCTGTTGCTTGAAATCAACATCTCACCTTATCTCACCTCATCACAGGCACCTCTCATTAGAAGGCATCCCTCCCCAGAAAAGCCTGTCCCACAGCAAAATAAATTCAATTGCATGACACAGGCATTTATTTTGCCCAGTTAATCAAACCGCTTCCTATAGCCATTGACAAGATGAAGGTAAAATCTCTTTTGCAAATCCAGTAAGAAGGCATTATTAAGGTATGTTAATGTTCAGAGCAGTTGGCCCATGTTCTTCCCTGTGCTCAGCATACAATAGTTTCAAAAATGTGTCAAGTAAGAAGTGTAAGTATGGAAGTTTCCTACTTTTCTAAGTAAAACTCTGGCCCAACATTTGACAATTGGGACTGATTAAAGATGATTTGAGATAATAAGAATTTCAGTGCTTGTAGTAGAAAGCAAACAAAAACAGAGCACCTAAAACCAGAGTTAATAATATTCTGGTGTCTAATCTAGAGACTGAAACATCAACTGTACTAATCCAGCTCAAGAAAGTCACTTTCAGTAGTTTTTTTCTTAATTCATGATTTCAGCTCATGCCACATAATAAGCAATTATGTTTCTCCCTGCCTGCTAGATCAATCCAGTGAAATCTCTGTATTAATGACTTATTCCATTTAATATCAGAATGCAAGCATTCCTGGGAAAAAAAGTGAAGTTGCTGCATCTACTGAGACCCAGTGTCTCATCCTCAGAACAATACAACTGTGGTTTTCCCCTGTACGTACACCTCTTTGTCAGATGTAAACACATGACTTTGAAAGTATCTTGGGAAAGGCTTATTGAATTTTCAGGGTACTTTGGGATGTTTTGTGTTACTTTGTACTGCTCTCACTGGTTCAGACTTCTTTCAATTAATTGGCCACCAGCAAGGAGTTCAAGGGTTGAAACACCATCACTGTTGCCAGCTGATGTTATGCTAGAGAATATCAACTTGGCTTGCTCTTACTTGTCCCACTGGAGGTGTTGCTGCATGGAGTCTTCAGCCACACCTGTGAAACACATCCCTCCCCTTCATTTATAGAAGATACACACTTAGAGCAATCACATTTGAAAGTGCAGTTTGGCTATCTCAACGCTAAAATTCTTGTTCCTGTTTTTAAATCTGAGTCTCCTTTATTTCAGCTCTAGGAATTTCTCTCAGCTCTTGATGGCAGAGGGTGATCCACCTCTGCTACAACATATGGGTACATCATCGTTCCACTTCCAAGCAAGATGTAGCAAACAGGCTTCTCTGCAAAGGATGTGTTACCCTCCCATCCATACTCTTTTTTTTTCCATGAGATCATCTTCATAAAAACAGCAGAAGAAAATTCAGTTATATAATTTCTTATTGAACACAACAGCTCCTCAGCCAGGGGTTGCTAAGACTAAGTGCCAGTGAGAGAGTCAAGTCTTAAACACCTGCAGTCCCTTTAGATCTCTCAGAAAATACAGGTGAGAAATTATCACATTAGTCAAGTCCTTATGCTCCTTTCCTACCTTCTGATCTGCCTTTGATGTAAAAATAATGCTGTTTGATGCATTTCAGAGCTACTTACCCAGGTATATCCTGAGGATATTTTTTTGTTTGCTGCGGTACATCATGACTTGATTGTCGTTCCATTAGTAACTACTGAGGAAAGTCCTAGGAAAACTTAGGTGCCATGATGTCCAAAAATATAAGTTTATAAAAAAGTTTTTAAAAGTATTAATTATTGGAGACACTTTTTGTCTAAATTCAGGTGTTTCCTAACTTGTGAGAAGCAAGATAATATTGTGATTTTTACCTGTTTATCAGGACACTGATAACTGTAATTCTTAAATTGAATGCATAATAGAAAGATTTTTGGTCATACTGCTAATGTCTGTGTGCTTAATTGCTCTAGCCCATCAGTCTCACTGAAAAAAAAAAAAAAAAAAAAAATTGGTAGTAAAACACACACTTTGGAGCAGGGGAGGGAAGCATATTCTTTTGACATATTTCCTAGAAGTGAGTCTGGCATCTATCTTTCCCAAGGGAAATACCGTTGCATCTTCTACTTCTTAAAGAAGCCCATTAACCTAGATTAAAAATAAAAATGAAAATAAACCAGAATTTTAGGGCATATAGAATCGAAACGAGTAATTTGAGTCAGGCTTAGAGTATTTTGGAAATGACGATCTTCTGTAGTGTCTCAGGTTAGACACACAAAGTCCATTTTCATCATTGTAGACCATTTAGTTCAGTATACTACTGTTTATTCTGAACAAATACGGTTATCTTCTTCCATGAAATAGATGCTTGCATTGTTAAATGAAGACAGTCCATTTTAAATGCAAATTACTCAATTTGTAAGATTGTCCTTCATTCCTTGCACTTCAAACTCATGTTGATGGCAAAAATAATTATTCTGGATAGAATCCAATTATTGAAAAGGTTAAAATTCTGTTTCCTTGGCCAATTTTTAGTAAAAATAGGACTCACTTCTCTCTTCAGCTTTGCATGTAACAACAGTCCCAAGGCACAGTGCCTAATAAAGAATACTTTGTATCCTGTAGCTGCAACATTAAAAGTATTACAACTATTACTATCCAGTGTTAACCTTGATTCTCCACAGCATTCTTGATGGAAGAAGCCATTTTGCTGATGGAGGACAGTTAGATCATCTGAGCAACCTTACGTGTTTAGAGCCCCAAGGAAGTCACACCATCCAAGAGCAACAAGGCTGAGTCAGACCAAAGAGCCAAGTGTTCTCACAGTTTTCAAATCTTTGAGGCTTAGAAACTTCTTGAGCTGGATAAAATCCTCCCTGGACTTTGCTGCCCCAGGCTTGTACACTCTCCCTTTGAATCTCAGTAGCTCTTTAGCACCCACAGGATCCTTCAGCTGAAAATGCCTCTTGAAGCCATTCATGGTTCAGATTTCTACCATGCTTCCCCCAGTTCATTTCTTTACAGGCTAACAAATCTCAGTCTACACAGCTATCCCTTGCAAGAAACAATGACTCCATTCCTGTTGTCATCATTCCCATCCCTCTCTTAATCTTCTCCAGCTAATGGCAGTTTTCCCCTAATTCTTAATCACAGGTTAACTGCATATATCTATTTTTAAGAATACCATGGGATCTTCGCATTTCCATGTGAGCAGCTTCTTCAGACTGCTGAGTTTTCATATCACACTGTGTCTAGGGTATGTAAGCAAATGAATTCAGGCTCTGAAGCAGCAAAGCTTTCCTTTCGCTTTTTGCTTACCTAATGGGAGGGAAGTAATGCCATTAGAGATAGGTATATGTCAAGCCTGCAAGGGTCTGTTTGGTGAAGGGCAGCATTGATGCTGCAGACTGGCTGTATGATGCAGCTCTTAGAGCGGATGTGGAGTTACACTACTACCCAAAAGGTGTAATAGACCTCCTTCATCTGTGCCCCTTTCCTACATACCACATGTAGTTAGGCTGCTGTATTTACATTAGAGAATCCTATGACAGTACGGTGTTCTGAGATTTAAGAACCATTTCAAAAAGTAGTCTATGTGAGATCCTGAAGGAAAACAGTAACTATCATGAGGCCTGATGACAATTGTTTTTGTATTCAAGGAATGCACCTCCTAGGCTGTATGGAGAAAAAATGTTAACTTTATGATTATTTGCCACTTGTCTCTGTCTGACTGTGAAATACCAGTACTGTCACAAAGAGTCTTTTGCTGAGAAAGACATTTCTGCACCACACTTCTTTAGGATCATCTTATTTTACTTTCAGCAAACTGAAGTATTATTGACTGCATTGCTTTAGACTAACAATGTTCACCTTCAGCAAAGGGAAACTCAGCTTCTTAAATTTAGAACTTTTACTCCCAATTTATGTAAGATCTGTAGAGGATAAGCAGCCTCATATATTACCAGAAGATGCTGCTTTTTTTTTTTTTTTTTTAGTGTTTGATTTGTAGGCATGTAAAAATCTCAGAAGTTTTGTAATTTCTGCAAACTGCAGGTCAGCAGATAATAGTGCTCATTCTGGATTGCATTCTGGAAAAACAACACTGTGTACCTCAATCCACATCTTAATTTCCTTGACATCATTTCTTCACCTAACTACATGGAGCATGGTACAGTGCACTGCTGGCATTAAATTGCTGGCCCAAATGTGGGTGAAGAATGGATGTGTAAAGTGTGTGTAGCACTGAAGTGTTATGTAAATGGAGGGTGGTGGCACCTTAAATGAATGGAGGTACCACTGAACAGTCAGGCTAACCTATGTGTAAGGCACAGAAAAAAGTCTTAAGATTTCTCCTTAAGAAAAAAAATGTGATGCAAGTGCATCTTGGCAATGTTTGATCACAGGACCTATACAGAATAGCATCTCCACAACATCTGCTATGGCAGGCTACGAGTAGTGCCTGGAGTGATAGAGCAATGTAAATTAATGAAGATAATATGCAGCAACACATGCCTGACTTGTTTTCTGAACAGTGGTTGTCCAGTCAGAGCCCTGGGCTCTGCTGTGAGACATGACTCATGACAGGACAAACGACCAAGTAAACACAGCTTAGGTTTTAAAATCCTTCATAGTTTCTTGTTCCAAAGGAAATGCCTCCCCTTTCAGGAGAGCTATTTTTGGAAGAAGGAATAACTCTGTAGTGGTGTCATGCATGGCTAGAGTAAGGCTATGGCAGCATTAGCATTTTCAATTCTAGGTTTTCTTTGTAACTTCTGGAAATGCACTCCTTAGTCAAGACATTAAAAAACAATTTTATTCATGGCTGATCCTAGTTTGCAAGCAGGAGAAGCACTCAGAGCTGCTGATCAGGGCATAAAAAGCTTTAATGATGTGTAGCTATCAGTCTGTGAAAAATTAGCTAACATTACTGCATTATGTTGTGTATAACTCCATACTGAAATGTTCCATTAACCACTGAATCCAGATGCTGTTTTGGTTTGCTGACTGTATTTAATCTCCTTGCACTAGCCTTGGCATGCCCTAGAAATTACTTTGTCGTTGCTTTATGTCTAGTACAAATTTACAGAGAGGGATGATGTCATTTGCAAAGGACTCCTACAGTACTTTCTGCTCAGATTATGTAATTTTTATGGCACCTTTCTGGTATAAATGGTTCAAACTGGTATTTGTTGAGTCTGGGTTTGTTATCTGAGCTTTGTGCCCTCACTGCAAACATCACAGACTGTGATAAAAGTGTGTGAAAGCTTACAGAAAAACAAGGGAATAGAAATAGGACCAAAACAATATCAGCATACACAGGGTCAGTGCATACTCTTGGTAGGAAAGGCGGCCACTTTTTGTTCCGTTTGAATAACATGGTAGCATTTACCGTGTTTTAAAATCTGTTGGAAACCAGAGAGTGACCTGTCAATGGATGTCAGTGATGAGTAATCAGGACCTCCCAGTCCACATCTACACTCTGGTACACTTGAAAAACGCTGCATAGCAAGGTGCTTGGTTGCTGCTCAGCACAAAGGAAATCTAACTACTGCAAACTAGATGTTCATCATAGAAAACTACAATACAGCAGTTGCATCATGTTTCTGGCTTCTGTGCAAATTAATAAATTTCATCTGATGCAAAAAAATCCAGCCAATATTCAGATTTCTGCAGCCTCTTTTTCTGAATGATCACTATCAAATAACCACCTATTCCTGCGGAAGGGCTGCTGTAAGACACAACCCTACACATGCCCCCCTGCCACTGAACAACATCAACCTCAGAAGAACAAGTAGAAGGTCCTCCTCAGTCAGGAGCAGGATGTCTCATGGATATTTCCACCACCTTGTTGTAACTCTGAGAAATGTACCTGATCAGCATGTTTAGAAACTGTGTTGAAAGGGAAGTTACTGTACTTGACTGGAAAAGACAGGTTTTTGTCAGATGGGAATTCTATTAATTTCTCCTTTCATTACTATGGCATGACAAGAAGCTTTAAAATAATTATTTGAACTACAGAAAGGACATTACAACAGGCAAGAGGAAGAACTCAAGGATTTGTGCCTTTACCTCATTAAAAGCTAGTATGCTGCTGCTGTTGTAAAATAGAAAATTACATTCTTTTTTTCTTTTCAACCTACATGTATACATATAAATGTGTGTTAAATTATTTCACAATCTTTGTCAAAGTTTCAAGGAAACTACATAACCATGTCTTGAGATAAACTTCTGGCAAGAATAAGTAAATGAGAGGTCAAACTATTGGAAGTCGTGCAGGGATCTTTGCTAGCCAACATATTCATAAGCAAACCAGGAAAGGGGATGAGCTACAAAATGATAACATTGAAGGTAGCAAGTAGAAGTGCCGAGTGTGAAGAGCTGCAGAAAGATCTGAGTGAGTAAGTGAGAAACCAACATGAAATGCAATATAAGGAAATTAAACGTGAAGTGTTCCACAAGGAGAAATTTCATCAGAGCTTTCCACATAAAATAATGGACACTAAGTGGATGATGACTTCTTAGGAGAGAAGTCTTAGGGTTATGAGAAGAAAGTGCCAAGAAAATGTCAGCTTAGTGTAAAAGTGTGGTCAAAAAAAAAAAAAAAAGGCAAGCCAAAAGCTATCAAGGGAAGAACAAACCTGGGTATATCATAGTTCCACTGAATAAATCATGTTTGAATGTTGTGTGTGATTCTGATCCCAGAACAGACATAATGGAGCTGGGTCAGGGCAAGCTAAGAATATTCAAAGATAAGGAACTTTTTCTATATAGGGAACTGCTGAGTAGGTGGGACACCTCAACCTGCAAAAGGGAAATTTAGGGGATATTGTATACATGTATATATAAAATAATGAATATAATAGAGAGGCTGCTCCAGTTCACTTTCATCCATTTCTAAAACAATGGGGCATCAAATTCAGGCAGTGTGAACTAGGTTAAAACCAGACAGTGCAAGAGGATTATTCAGGCAACAGGTCTGTGAAACTCTTTGACAGAAGATGCTGCCAGAGTGCATGTTTACATGCCCCAAGGGCCGCTAGGGTTAACTAAATACACAGAAACACATGCAAGTACAGGAAACACCCTGAAGTGGAAATACCTGGGGACTGGCACAGTGTTAAAGAGAAGTGTTATTGGCTTGGCCATATTGTTTCCCATGTACCCACTTTAAGTGATGGCTGGAAGCAGGATACAGCATAAGGTAGACCTTTGTTGTAGACACCCACAGTGTGGGTGGCTTCAAGTATGTCACTCTCCACATAAGCTGCTGCCTCTATATGTGCAGGATGTGTCAGAGAGCAAGGGGCTGCTTTTCTGTTTGCTCATGGCTTTTGAAAATAGAAGGATCAAGAGGGAGAAGTTCTCTCACCTGATGTAGCTAATTTTATTCATCTTGGTGAAGTAAACCTAAGAGTTGTCTTTTTATTGTTTGGGCCTTTAAAAAACTCTTTAATTTGACAATTTCTCTCACAACTTCTTTTAAAGACTTCCTTGCTCAAGAGTTTTCTGAAACAATCCAGCACAAAGTAGAAAGATACATTGAAAAATCACACGGTGTACATTACTGGTAACTTAACCACATCAGCATCTAAGTGATTAAACCATATATTTATAATGTATAACTGAAGTTGACCTCCTGCAAGGAATATTCCTTTTCATGTTGGGGAAAAAAAAAAAAAAAAGTTGATATAAAAAGTTGTGGTCAAAGTCTTGTGAAAACCATCTTAAGCAGTGTCTTCTGCTCTGGCAAAATGTAGGCTTTGAAAAAGAACTCTAGAAAGCTGTAAAGTTAGGAATATTGAACAAAAGCTTTCTTCTCTGTAGCAGTGCTCTGAAATGCCACCACCCATTCATAGCTAGGGGTTGCTTTCACAGCAAGTTTGAAATCAGTCTAGAGCATGGCTGCTGCTGCCACATACTGCCCCATCTTTCCACATATCCTGAAGTTCTCCCTTCTAGTCTCCATCATCAGTCTGTATAAACTGGTGGTAAGTCAGTTCAAGGAGCTGATCTGTCAGAGAGAAAACCTGGCAAAGAAAAATGACTGTTACTTGGTGCTATCAGTTCCAGCATGGGCAAAGGACAGGGACAGGGAGATGGTCTGCCTGGTCAGGCACTGGTTTGTACCTTACTCACTTCGGTGAATGCTGACTGAGGTGAAAGGACTGTTTCCTGCACAGACAATATTAATTTGTAGTGGTTTGTAAAGGTAAAATGATAAAGAGTATGCAGATTTAGTAACTTCAGTAGTTCAGTCTGGATCACTGTCCTTTGCCCAGCAGAAAGTGATTTCAAGCATCTCTTCTGTCCCTTGGAACAGTTTTCT
>JAAGNO010009137.1:58027-75440 GCA_033439905.1 Ceryle rudis | reverse complement strand
AGTATAGTTTCTGCCAACTCTGCTACACATCGAGTAGAGTATGTCAAGTAACAAGGAAGAGGAGTGAGCAGACCTTTAGGGGTGGATCCCTTAGGGTGGATCAGCAGTTCTTTATAGGACAAAATTCACAGATCCACTGATAGACAGATTTAGACAGGAATTATTTCATCTCTTAAGTACTAGGACTAGTGGTAATTATTTAGGTCTTTGAGAACAGCCATTACCCTCAAATTTAGAAGAAGGGATTTAATTCCTCTGACTTTTGCTGCTGCTGAACTTCTCCATCCCTGTAACAACTCCACAGAGTGAGGTTTAACATGAGTGGGAGACCAAAATTAAAGGGCATTGCTGAAGTTCTTTATTATTAATTTATTGTTGTACCCTTCATATTGTTAAAGTTTATTTTCTTGTTGCTGTTACAGCGACGTCCAAGCAGATGGCCAGCAATGAAATTCAGAAGAGGATCTGGACATCCTGCCTATGCTGAAGTGGAACCAGTTGGAGAAAAAGAAGGGTTCATTGTCTCAGAGCAGTGCTAAAATTTCTAGGACAGAACACCAGTACTGGCCTACAGGTGTAAGACATTTACTTTGCCTCTCTTTAAGGAAAAGGAGCCCTAAGCTGCTGTAGCCTGATAGAAAGAAGATTTTGGATAAGCTTTGTCCAAGAAGAAAAACTATCTAAGATACCAGATTATCACTGCACAATAGTTTTTGTTAGTGGACTGAGACACAATGGTTCATGCAGAACACTTGTCAGTGAACACCTACAGTATCAGAACTATGGCACAAGTGCCATGTTATTGGCTTTAGGTACGGGGATGCACAGTAATCAAAAACATAATAAAGCTTTGGTGCACAAGGGAATTACCCTCTGCTTCAAGTGTTCTTCTCTGGTATCTCAAAGACTGAGTGACAAATCTGTACCCTTTCAGTGCAAAGAGCACTGATCAGCATTCACAGGTAATTGAAAACAGTATCTCAATGCAGGTAAAGAAGAAAAAATGGAACGTTCAAATACTTCCACAAGTGGATGTGAAATATACTCACTTTTCGATTCCAAATTAACCTACTCGCATAACTGAGCAAGTCACAACGTGTATGCTTCCCAGTAGTACATTGCTGATTACTATCCTTCTAAACAACTCATGATATACAAATTGGTAAGAAATGATGGCAACAGAGAATTTTCACAGTGGTGAAATTGTTTTATTTTATGGGAATTCAAAATGGAATTGGGTTCATTTTCAGTTTTAATGTTCACTGAAAATTACGTATCAGGTTTGTTTCAAGGGATATCCTTCATTTCTGAGCAGTAGCCTGAAGTGAGGGCAACAGATCCTTTTAGCTGCCAGAGATCTTATGGACCATTTGTTAGGCAATGTGATATGAAAAATAAGATTTTAAACAAATGAGTTTCTATGCTTTGCCATGTCATTGTGAGTCCTTAATGAGAAGCACCACAGACTTCAATGCACCCCTTCCAGAGATTCAGATACAAGTGTTACTGAACCCTGCTGATTCATACAGTGATTTTGTTTAATGCACATAGTAGTTGCATAAATATATATATAAATATATTTTTTTGTTTATAGCTAACACAAGGCAGGCTCTTGTGACTGTTAAGACTGCATTTTTGTCATTCAGACAAAGGAAATGGATTGCAGTACTGCATATTTCCACTGAGTTGTAAAATAATCCTTAATATTAGAGTATTTTTATGTTGCTTAGGGAAAGTGGTTCATGTAGTTGCAGTGCCATAGCATTTCTGCATATTTGAACCACTTTTTGTTTAATATTGACCCTTTCCCTCCCTGTATAGGGAAAGACAAGACTATAAATTCACAGCATTAAAAACAGTTACTCCTTTCATGGAAGGGGCTAATAAACACCAAGACTCAGATCTTCCACGAGGAGTGGGAACCTAAATACTTTGATGATCTGGGCCTGAGCTATTAAAATATTAAATTCAGGTATTGTATGTACATTTCATTGTAGTCATTGACTATCAAATTTTTACACACTGTACAAGGCACTTGAATCATTTTAAAATGAGGTATACAGTATTTTCAGTTTTGGATCTCAAGCAGTTAAAAAAAGTTGTAGATACCACCTTAATAGTAGAGTTATTTACATTTCTTGTCGATGCTTGTATGGTCTAAATTTGATTACTTAATACTGTTTTAAAAAATCAAACATGATTTTTACTTTTGATTTTGTTCAATAAGTAATACAATAGTGTATTTTCTGTACTCTTTTGTGTAACACACTTATTTTCATCTGTTTTAAATCATCTAGCGTGAGATTGAAACTGTTCAAAACCTAACTGGTATTAATCTGAAGGACTAACCAACACATTATCTTGAAGCCTGGTGAAAAGCCTGTGGCAAGTATTCGTTTCAATTTTGTGGGTCTGTTGAGCCCTGTTTCTAATAGGCTAGGATTAAATTTCAGGCTTTTAATTCTGATAGCAATAACCAAATGTATGCACATATATATCTGGTGACATTCATTTTTATTAAATAAAAAGGTATCAGTGCACATCATTTAGACACATATTTGGTGTGCAATACTTATCATTAGTTTTTTCTAGCAGTCTTGGAAGTCATCAGCTAGGGTTCATTGGCAAAATGAAGCCATTGTAGAGCTTCCATTTGAAGCCTGCTGGAATCCTGTTTGAAAAAAAAATTATTTTGAGAGCACATCTTGGCAAATTTTACTAAGAAATTTACAAAAATCTACACAGTACTGCAATAATTTCAAGGGATATTTCATATAAGTAAAGATTTATATTACTCTGGGTTTACAAGTCTGCATTTTGGCTGATTTGCTCACATTTTACACATTTTTACCCATGTATGTAATACGAGTCATGCAATGGAGCTGACAGAATGTTTGTAACAAGATTAGACAAACTTGACAACAACTTTAAAATCCAGTATTTTGATTACTTTTGTTTTAAGGCCCCCTTTCACAGCTGGAGGATGTTTGTTACTATTTGCAATCTTAACATAAATTTCATACTCCTTCATAAAATAATAACAATTATTTTTTTCACTCTTTGTCCATCTCTTATAAAATGGTGGCAGATTTCACTGGTCTATGGGGAGTATCAAAGTGTACTTCTTCTGATTTTTGCCATGATGTTATATGCTATGGGTTATAACATGATGAGTTGCTGGGTTTATTTAATAATGCTGATAGGCACACACTTATGTCTGATAAGAACTGATATGTATAGTGTTTCATCTGTGTCTGCTTTGATATATTCTGTGGTATGTTCTATTTATCCCAGTAGGCAAAAGTTAATTAAGTAATCTGTTGCTGTTTTGTAATTCCATCTGATTTTCTAATTTTTTAATAACTAATTGCCACATTAAAAAAATATACAAATATTAATCTATAGGTGTGATGAAATATTGACATTAACTGAGAATCCTATTGTCATTTTATAAAGCACCAAGTTAATTGATCCAGACTGCTAAAGTGTCATGTGCCCCTTCTCAGAGATCCAGCTGAAATGTTATTCCACAATTCATACAGAAATTTCCCTCCAGGTCTCTGAAGCTGTGGCATCACTAGCATTCCCACTGGTCCTTCATTTGAAAGTACTTCAGAATATTTCATTTGCTTAAATGTTTACTTACAGAGTAATTTATTCTAACAGTTGCTTTAACTCTTAAACTTTCCTGTAAAGTTGTGTATCTAATGCATGTAATGATTGCAAGATCTCCCAAAATTATAATTTGTTATTATTTTCCATATTAGTGTTAAATGTTCCATAACACCTAACACTGTCAGTGCTGTGCTTCAGCTCATTGAATGTCACAAAAAAAAAAAAAAAAAAAAAGAGACATAAATTTGAACTACAAGGATTACATTAGTTTTTAAATCTCAGTAAGACGAAACAATAAATCAGATACATGTGTCACAGGTGTTGTTGAAAAAAGACCCTTAAAATTGCAAAATTGACGTTAAGAAATTCTGGAACTGTGGAAGAAGTGGAATTATAATTTCACATCCCACATATAATGATGTGGTCTAATTGCCTGCCACATTTCTCAGTATACCCTTTGACACATTGGATATAGAGAATGCAGGCTGTTTGTAAGAAGCAGCTCTTCTGTATTTTTCTCCTTGCTCAAAGTTGTACTTTGTTACATGCTGTCCAAACCCCGCTCAGAAAACTTGGCATTTTTTTATTCATGGACTTTTCTTCCTTAGCTATCATTGTTATACTTGAGGGAACATACACATTGATTTATTTGTGTTCTGAACATTCCTGTGAGGGGAGACAATTTTCCATAGAAGACCAATATGAAACTGATCCCTTTTTTCTTATAATTACCTTCCTTGTCCTCAATGGCTTCTGCTGCAAATGACATAGATGTCCTGTAAGTAACAACCTCCTTCATTGTGCCATTGTAATTTGGCTACAGATCAAGTTCATTTTCTACAAATAATGTGTATGATGGAATGCTGGGGAAAAACATAATATATCACTGTACTCTGAAAAACTGTGGAAGCCAATTTAGATTTTCACAAGCTGAACAGAATATTTGACTCTGCAGACTTCACCATGCTTCCTTGGTCAACAGAGTTCAAACCACAAAACTCACTACACAAAGTATCTGAGCCAGCTGAATAACGGAATCACTAGTTTGCCATCCAAATGTGAACAGCAGTGGAAAATGAACTGATGAGTCAGATTGCCAGTGAATAGGGGATAGATTTTCTTTACAAAAGAGAAATAAGATTTCCAAGCAAAACATGAAAGTATTTCTGTATTCTATTAGAGCACCTCTTGAATAAGTAAAAGAAACTGTAAAGGACAATATCCATCTTTTCGATTTGTAGAGAATGTCTAAACAAGAGTCTGCAAGTAGTTGCCATGAGCTGGCAGAATTTCACATAGTAGGTGGGTGACTAGAACTTGCAGAGTACCTCACATTGGTTCATGTTCCAACTCACAGATTGTTGAAGGAAAATTTCACTTTGAGTGTATCCAGTGGCTGAAGCAATGACTATGTCATTTTCTGACAACAGCAACAAAGCTTTGTATAAAGACAAGATTTGTCAGACACCTAGAAGGTATCCCAGCTGTGCAAAATCATAGTGCCTACAGCCATAGTATTAGCCATTATGAGAAGAACTGGAATAGAATATGAATTTGGCTCAGACCAACATTTTTGCTCTCAGGGATTTTATTGCTTCCAGAGAGGAGATAGAACACCAGCAAACATTGTTGTCCAGAGTAAGATCTTTGGAATCCTTATACATGTGGGCCTTCTGTCAGAGAACGATTTGAAGCTTGAAGCCTAAAACCTCCAGAATGAAATGCTACTGAGCAATAATGTAGCATTCACCCTAATTCTCATGTTTTAGACAGAGACTTCATGAACTGATACCTGCTACTGCTTTTCTTTATGGATGTAATGGTAAGTTGGGTTTGGGTGTTGTTTTTTGGGGGGTTGGGGTATTTTTTGGAGTAAGAGGAGGAGTAGGAAAAAATGCAGGAGGGGAGGGCTGTCAGTATTCCCTGATGTTCTAGAAGCAGGGCAAGAAACCTTATGTACAGCCTTGAGACCATCAGTACCATGTGCCAGTGGCACTGAAGATGAACCCGTAAGGTCTTCCTTCTTGTCTAGCACCATCTGAAATGTCATCAGTATCACTAGCTTCTGTCTAAATCTGCAGGAGTCCATATTTCACCTCACCGAGTATTTATGTCACTCCTTAGGGAAAAAAGCTTGAACCACAGTCAGCTTTTTGGGTTGGAACAGTGTGCCAGTAGTGCTTTACCAGAAGCCAAATGTGACAAAGCAGGATACAGCTTGCATAACACTGAAAGGCACAAATAAGATTAATTTTATCCAAAACAGCCAATATCTTTAGCTGGAGCACTGAAAAAATATTCAAGTCTGAGGTCTGATTTGACTTGATTTAGACAATATCATAATCTATAGAGCTGGCCTTTAACTGTCAGCTTACTGTCAACTCTTAAGAGGGTTTCTCAACAATTTAATTTTGAATTGAGATGAAAACAGTTGAGGATGCCCAGTGGAATAAAGTATCTTTCTGACAGGGAGAGAATCTCACCTCCTGAGACAGTTTGCTCCCAACCTCCCCTCCAGGGTGTAGGTGCTCCCCTGTGGACAGATCATTTCAATAGGTGTCATACTGACACCAGGGTCTTTTTCAGGATTTTTCACACTTTTCAACGCAATCCTCTGTCTATTGCAAAATTTTCCATTATCTATCTCCTACCTCATTTTTTTTGTTATTATCTTTGGTTCTTCTCCACCTCTTCTCTAGCTCTGCTTCCACACTACTTGTTTTCTTGCACTCCTCTAAGTCCTGAATTGCATGACAAAATGACCACTTTCAGTGTCACTTAACGTAAGTGTCAATCTGAAGAAAGCTCAATTTGTTTTTTCTTCCATGCGTGGGTTCTAGTTAATACAACTATCTGAAGGTAGATATTCCTGTTATTGACTGAATTCTGCCCATGGGGGTTAGCAAGTTAAAGAATTAATCTCTTGGAAACTTTTTGCTTAGACACTCTGGTCAAAAAAAACTACTGGTCTGTTCAGTGGAAAACTTGTCTCAAATTGTCCTAGATCACTGGTTTTTAAGCAGCAAAAGGACATTAAAAGCAGGCCTCAAGACATTGTTTTTAATTACATCTATTTAACTAAGCAGATGGATTTGCCCAATTAATTAATTATAAATGCCTGCTTCTCTGACACCTCTCTGGGAAGAAAGTGTTTAGGGATACTGTTCCCATGCAGCTTGCATAATTTCCTTTGGAGTAGCTCCTATTATTAAAAAAAAAAAAAAAAAAAAAGTTTTATCCATTGCTGCTTGTAGGGGCACAATGTTTCCTCAGATTACTTTCACCTGTCCAGCTTTGTCTGGACTTCTGTTTTGATTATTAGGTCATTCTTTTACAGATTTCAGTAAGAGTCATTACATTTTGGGTTAGGAGATAGCAAATGATAATGTGATACAATTGTCACAACGGAGGTTGTAGTGAGATGGATGTTGGTCTCTTCTCCCAAGTAACTAGCAATAGGATGAGAGGTAATGGGCTTAAATTGTGCCAGGGGAGGTTTAGACTATACATTAGGAAACATTTCTATACTGAAAGAGTGGTGAAGCATTAGAACAGACTGCCCAGGGAGGTGGTGGAGTTACCATCCCTGGAGATGTTAAAAAAAAAAGTTTAGACGTGGCACTTCAGGACATGGTTTAGTGGTTTTGATATTGTTAGGTAGATGGTTGGACTTGATGATCTTGGATGTCTTTTCCAACCTTAATGATTTTGTGATTCTGTGATTTAACTACACATCAGCAATGTTGTCCTTCTATCTAAACTTCTCAGCTTAAAGCTTCTCTGCTCTACGTTGCCCATGAGAACATCAGGATCACATCACACACCCCTGTTTTAGTGGCAAAATGTCTGGCAGTAGAAGTTACAAATGGAGTGTGACTGAAAACAAGTCTGTAAAACATAAACCATGTGCAGCTGCAGTATCACTAGATGAAATTACCTCCAGTGCTCTCTGGCCTCTGGGCTAGGACATCACCCCTGCTACAGCCCCTCTCCAATATGGGCTGGGGTCCAGGGAGAATGCAGGGCAGGAGATGCTTGGAGGGGACTGCAGGTGCCATTCCTGTCTGGATAGCTGAGGCAGTGAGTGCCTCACTAAGACTTCTCCTCTCCAGAAAATGAGGATGACCTCATGCCACCACCTGCCTTGTCAGCACTGAGGATGAGCAAAGGGTATCCTCAGCATCCCTCAAGGAAAGTGCATCAGGATGAGATAGGAAGTGTGAGCAGAGCCTTGTTTCTGTGCAGGATGGTGCCCTGCAGCTGTACACATGCACACTTGCATCCCCTCACACTTATCCACTTCTTCCAGCTGCTGTCAATGATGCATTTTGTATTTCAAGTGTTTTCTCAGTGCAAGGCATAGAGCAGTGAACAATGTGGATAACACTAGTACAAGAGCACTCTGTTAGCATAAAAGATGACACAAAGTCATTTAATTCTATTTCATTCTGTGTCCCATGCAGCACCAATGTGCATCCTGCTATGAGTACCTGACAGCTTCTCTCAGTATTTTTTCCTCCTTGTCTGAGGTGCAGGTGATTAATATTAGTGAAAGGTGGCAAGTGCTCTGGTCTTGACATGGTCTGCAGGCTGCTGCCTAGAGAGAAAGAGACATGAATAGGTGCCTGGTAGAAGCTGACAATCAAACTTTTAGAAAAGACCCAACATCTAAAATTTTAGCTAAGGATGTAAATTTTCCTTAGTGAAGTGATTTTAGTTATGTAAAGCTGTTTGACATTTATGATCAGCTTTAGCTGAGTTATCCTCTGATGTTAATGGTCAGAGCAATGAGGAGCACATGGCATATCTTTAACACTTGCCAAGAGCAATGATCATAGCAGAGAGCTCAGCAACCATCTCCACCTACACTCGTTGCTAATGGTGATGTCTGGCCCCTCTAAGAGACTAAGCCTTGCAATTAGAACACTTGGACATGAGGTGATAGATGCAGTGGTCAGCCTGGGAGGCATGTGAATTCTCATTATAGCTAATGGTATACACATTAAGCTTCCCCAGCCTCTTTCTACAGAAGCTGCCCCCCACCCCAGTGCAGAAAAGATGCAAGATTCTTTGGCCGCAAAAGAGCGAGGGAACATGGGACAGGGTTAGTCAGTGCCCATCTGTAAAAGGTCTATGCCAAGGGACGAGGGGTGTGCTGGGTCCTGGATTCTGGTCTAGAGGTGGCATTTGAACTTGTATTTGTAAGAAGCAGTTTCATGTTATGTCACTGACTCAAATATATACTTCAGTCAGAGATGCTGCATTCCCAAAATTAGTAAGACATAGATTTTCAGACATATGGTGCTATTTTACTAGCAACAGCCTATGCATAAAACAACCTTGCCTTGTACATCATGTCATTTTTCATCAGCCTCATCATCAGGAATACAGTCCTCCAATATATAGATTTAGGTATACATTTGCTTGGGAATTTGATTCCTGGAGCTAATGTGGAAATGCTCTGCTTCACTGTATGCTATTCCCTGACTTGCTAGGTGCTAGTGTAGCCACCATCTATTACAAAGGTGTAGCCCAGTCACCTTCTACTTTGGGAACTATATGATGTATGGAGCTTTTATTTGTCCAGTCTATGTCTTCTCTGCAGCCCCTGCCTATTGTAGATCGGAAATATGTCGGCTTTTCTACTGCTAAGATAGTGTATACACAAAATTGAGGTCTGTAGACAGTGGTTTTATTAAAAGTTTTGTCAACTGTTGCTAGATAGAATAAGCTACAGTAGTTTGGCTTTGAGAAAGTGTCAATTACTATACATGGTAACGGGAAAAAAAAAATGAGTACTCCTTACCAAATGTCATGTTAAGAGTATGAGTCTGCAAGGTGGCTGGGGTAGCCACCTATCAGAGTCAACATTTGCCTGTTTCAGAGCCCTGCTAAGGGCTTTCAATGAGGCAATTTCACAAAGTCAAAAATAGTTTGTTTAAGCAAGAGACATGACAGATTCGGAATTGCCACTGATAAACACACTTAGTGCATTAGTGCTAAATATCCTAAACTAGTCAATAACTGATTATGTTAACAATTCACCTGGGTATCCTCTGTGAAATAAAAGAGGTGCAATTGCTTACCAAACGACGTGCGTGCTACTAGGGAAAGGAGAATGGACAGACCTGTTGATCCAGCCAGTAGCCAATGGAGCATCTCCTCTCAATGAGGTATTGGCAGGGGACCAGAGTTATAACCTTAACTGGGACTGAATTTGATGTCATGTGTTCATATGCTTTTAACAAGACTTACTGTGTTGTTGATCACAAGAGGGGTGAGGCCACCTTAAAATACAAAGGTGCAGCTGTTTTTTCAGCTTCACTGAAGCAACATCAGGCCATGAGACCTTCACCTCAGATGTCACCAAGTTGTGCCAGGCCTTATCCAAGTGTTCCACTGCAAACCACTACATATGTCCTGTACTTGGGCCGGGTAAGCAAGTTGCTCAGCTCCTGCCCTTGCTGGAGCCTGGTACAAGGTACAAGATCAGCACTTTGCTTAAGCTCCTGTTCCTACTCAAGCCTGGACTCAGCTGTTTTCTGCTGACTCATGGTTACTATGTATTTTGACACAGCAAGTCTGTCAATTTTTCACACCATATCTCTTAACACTAATAAATTTTTGTGAAAACTGTTGTGGAACAATTCTGAGTGTTAAATAGACAGCTGTACCTTTGATCTTGATAAAGGAGAAGACACCTTTTATTTTTCATGAAGTTACAATCGTAATAAGCAGCCCAAAACATACAGAAAAGACAAATTTTTTCATTAGGTTTAAAAATATTAATGTGTGTGTGGGTTCATAGCACTAGTGGTTTTTTTCTTGCTGATTACATTCTATGTAGGATGCCAGCCTATTGTGCTGTGTATTATCAGTAAAAAAGCATTTCAGATGTTTTGAAATTGATTTTCTATATCTAATTAATTAATCTTTGACATCAACACTAAAACCACTGGATATATTTCAAATATTGAAAGTTATATAAGGAAACATTTAGCAGTGGCATGTAAATGTTAATAAAAACGTGCAGGTAAACATATAAAACACTGATGTCATTTTACACATTTTAGTCCAAAAAATTCCCAAATGTGGAGGGAAAAAAAGGGGGGAATAATATTTAAATACAACTATAAACATCTTCCTTCGTTAACCATCCCACTGACCTCAGTGATTGAATAAAGAGCATCCTGGAAAAGCTAGATCTGAAAATTACTATTTCTATGACAAGGCTTTAGTTTCCTCTGACTGGCATTAAATTGAAATATGGAAAATGTTAAGAGCCATTGACTACTGAAGTGCCCAAAAATAGAGTGCTTCAACTGACTGACACATCCTAGGGGGTGCAAAGGGATGCACATCCACAGAGAAAGAGGAGAAAGAGAGAAAGTGGTATGCCCAGCCACCATATTGAAACTTGTGAATACCCAAATTAACTTAGACTGGTTCATTTCCTGCTTTCTTCCTTTAGAGCAGATATATCAGTTATTGTAACCTTCAGGACAGCTTCTCCTTTGCCCCTAGACAGCAGCCAGACCTGTTGTAGCCCACCACTTAAAAAAAATAACAAACCCAACCAAAACAAACAGCCTCAATAAAAAAAAAAAAAACCAAAACATCAGATAATTCATTACAGTACTTGAAAGGAAAGAAATCTTTAACACAGTGATTAGCCAAAATGCCAGAGGAGAGTGTGCTGGTAGTTTTGAAATGAGAATTACTGGATGACATTAGCACGGCATTCTTGAAAATATAGAGCAGATTGGGCGCCTGTGTCAGAGAAGCATTACAGCCTAAATGGAACTAATGCCATGAAATACTGCTCATAAATATGTGCTGCTTTAGCTGTTGCTCTTTTGCTTTTAAGTGGTTATGTAACCCAATACACAACTTTACTCAGGATGATAATTCATGTCATGTTTATATATGACTTTGGCAGAGACACAATCCCTTACAGGGAAACATTGCCAGCAACCAATAAAGATCCCTGCATTGAAACATGTGATTGCTTTAGAAGAGAAAACAGAAATCCATCTCACATAGGGAATTTTCTGTTCCGATTCCTGTTCACACAGACATTGATGAGGGAATAGGTTGCTGTGGAAATGAGCACATCCTCACAACAACAGGCAGTTGGTGAAGTGTTTGCTGGGAGCTTGCCAGGAAAGCATCAGCATGGGCAAAGGCAAGAGGCTGGAAGGGGGAAGCACACGCCACCAGCTCACCTGCCTCAAGGGTACAACACCCCTGACATCATTCGCCACCTCTGCTCTGTCACAGAAAAAGACAGAAACCCACAAGGCATAAAATGTGCTCTTCCAACACACTGTCATTTCTAGTGGTGGTTTTACTGGTGGAAATGAAGCACCCCTACTTCAACATTGGCCACAGAAACCCAATGGCTATGCAAACTTTACTTCCTGTTGCTAACCCTCAGGAATGACCTTGGCAAGACTTGAATCCCTGAAGTGTCCATCCAGTATCAAACTTTCTGGCATAGCAGTGGAAAAGAGAACAACAGAAAGGAGACCAACCATGCACAAAGACAGGCCAACAAAACTTGTATTTTCTGTTGGAAAGAGGTGGAAGAAAAATTTCTGTCTACTTACAGTTTCTTTTCTTCGATACTTGTTTCAGTGCTATCTAGCCCAGAAATGTTCAATCTGATAAAATTCCCAATGTGAAGGTGCACATACCCTTCTTCATAGGGCCGAGGGGACAACAGCACAAATTTAATATGCACATGTAACAGAAACCACCATAACTTAGTTTCAAAATCCTTACTCTTAAACCTGAATTGTAATGGAGACCCCTTAACGCCTCTAAAGGAGAGGTCAAACCCTGTGTCATTATACAGACATTACAGAAATGACCTCCTAAAATCAAGTCAGCACAGCCTCAGGCTGGTAATGTCACAGACAACCTGCATCTCATACCCAGCTAGCTGATGTGCATCTGAATTGAAACACAGGCAAAGGAAACCTCTATCTGCTCACCTGTTACCATGGAGCAGATGTAACCAAGTCCTTTATAGGTATAAGATTTCCACTGCAAAGTCTGAGATTATCAATGCTCAAGTTTATATTCCCTCCTCTGCTTTTATGGGGATGACACTACAAACTGCGAAGTACAATGTTATTTCTGGTGCGCTAACAAGAGCTCCCAGTCTTTAGATTTTTTTTCCTTGCAGCAGGTGAGCAAGTCAAAGTTGTGTAAACTCCACCTACACACATTGGACTTGAAGTCCATCTTCTCAGTGACCTCCAGTATGGCCTCCAGTGGGAGCAGGCCCTCGTTGTCTAGGCTCATCAGGTTGGGCCCAACACAGATGACCAGGTTACTAGAGCTCATCTTGATGATGGCTGCATTGTGGCTGATGTACTGGAGGAGGGACAGCAGCCATTTCAGGAGGAGGAGACTGGCTGCAAGAAACTTCTCAGGCACCCTGAGGGAACAGAAACACAATGTCAATAAAGCAGATGTTACCCACAGCCACCCCCAAACTTGCCCAAGGCAGGTGGGAGACAGCAACTGTGTCATCCCACCACCCTAAAATGCACTTAATGAAGCTCTGACAAAGTGGAACCTGAGAAAAACCCCTCTGAAGTTGACAACTACTCTCCTCTGTCTTTTGTGGGTGTTTTGTGGGCTTTTGGCTTGATTAAGCCTATGTCCAGTGCATTTGAGAAAGAATCATGCCAGTTTTCCTTAATATGTGCGAGGTGGAGGAATAACCGAAACACACACCAGTTCGACTGCCAGGAAGAGGCACAGCAGCAACTTGGCCTCATAAGAAACTCCTCTCCTACACCAGACATGCTGTCACAGTGCTTGTGAACCTGACACACCTCTCCTGATTCATATTCCAACATCATATCTCACCCAGCTTCTTTGAGGACACCAAGCAGAGAGTGGGGTACACACACCAAGGCTTCTGTCTGATGCTCAGTGTCTGCTGTGACTGCAAGGACACTTTGCTCATCCAAGTAAAGATCTAGAAAGCAAAAGCATGTGCAGCAACGTGACTCCTTGGAAGTTCAAAAAAAAAAAAAAAGCTAAAGTAAAACCCACCCAAAGCCCTGCACCACCTTTTTTCAGCCCTCCGACATCATGTCTGCAGGCTTCAGCTCATCTTGCAGAGCAAACTATTCATGCCCCACAAGGCAATGGCCAAACAGAGGCCATGGGACAAGGAAGGCTAGAATTAAAGCCCCTGATGCCCAGCCTCCCCAGAAACAATGCTGTGGTTTCTGGTGTCCCAAGCCCCAGGGCAATCAAAAGGCATATGCTAACGTTCATGCAAGCCCTCCATCACTAATACAACTGCTCTGTGGTTACAGACCTATGCTCAAGTGCTATCCCAGCTGTCTCTTTTGCCATAAAGTCTACTTGTTTAGCTAATGGGGACACAGTATCATCCCAGCAGGTATCTCCAGAAACATGAGTGTTAGCTCTGCACAAGCACAGTCATCAGGTTACAGATGCATGTGGTTCCAGCAGAAAGGGCTGCTGCTTCTGTTTCCCCCATTCCACAGGGTTCAGTTGATTAATTCTTCCAGACAGTGATATAAATACAGCGCCATCACCAACTGCAGCTAAACTCACAGCTCCAAGCACAGATCAGCACACACTTCCAAATGCACACAAGAAAAGTGTGGGTAGAAACACCAGGAGAAAGCAGTATCTGATTCAATATCAGCCTCAAACATCCAAGTGTAATTTGAACAGCAACAACAAATCTGAACATGCTCTATTTCCATCCTTGCAGATATGCCAGAAAGTAATGAGATCTCTACATAGGACAACAGCTCTGGAAGAAATCCTGAAGTATTGCCTACAGAGACAGTTCTTCAAGACCCATTGTCAATGTATTTTATTGTCAATAACTCAAGTAGCTCTTGTTTCCAAACATTGTAATTCAAGGGTTAGTCTTTTAGCTCAACACAGAAAAGAGAGCTAGTCTTTCCCTGTAACATTTTCCTTGTATTGACCAGCAAAAGTCACTTTATTTCCATTGCTCTCAAAAGAAAATCAAAACTTAATGTTGCCAATTTAATTTGTCAACCATACTAATTGAGTCCAAGATAGGCTAGTTAATACTTGAATGGGGATCCATATTGGAGCCCTGGGTATTGCAAAAGTTGTTGCTAAACAATGGGTGATAATCAAACTATAGTAACTAAACGGAGATGGACTTCTAATGCTCCAGGACTTCTGCACTGATGACAAATGGGAATTAAATAAAAAATAATAATAAAAATATATATATCCCATTTTATTGCAATGGAACAGGAAGTGATACAATGCATCTGGCGTATAAATGATTAAGAAATAGGGCAAAGAAAATGCTGGATTCATTTATGGACTTACAGATAGCTAAATAAATCTCTAAATTGGTTAGTTTCCCATAAAATGGAATCTCTCACTTTAGTTAAATGGAATACAAGGGGAAAAAAATTATCTGGAAGGAATTCAGTCTAAGCTCTTGAACTTGGTAAAAGCTTCAGCAAAACAAAAAAGAAAACAAAATAAGGTAAAATTAAGGAAAATTCTACTAATTTAAAGTACATAATAAAAATTATAGCTACTTTGTTGCATATTATAATCAAATCCTTTAATCTTTTGACAGAGGCCAGCCATCACACTAGAAATCTTTTTTTCTTTGTATATAAATTAAGCAGTGTTGCATTTATATTGTTCTGCCCATTTAATTTCTCACTTTTTTACACCAATGCTGACGAATATGTGATACATATGATACATAAAATTATCTTTCTTTATGTCTTACTAGTGGTGGCTACTTGTGAAAGGAAAGCACAAAAATACTCTCTAGTAACTCTTTGTGGACTCCCATCCTGGCATTATTTGGCTTTCTAATAGAAGCCTTTGAGGTATATCTTAAACTATTTCCCAGAAAAAAAAGTGCAGCAGAGTACTAAGCCAAATTCATATTTGTTACAGGCTGACACCATGGATGAATATGACTATCAGTTCTGTTGACAACTTCAAATGAGATGCGGTGAGCCACACAGCTGTAACTTGATAAGAAAAAAAAAAAAAAAAAGAAAGAAAAAAATTTTCTTTAGAAATTATCATTGTGAACTAATATAGGGTCATAATACAAAGTGTCTAGTAAAAGTGTCATTGTGAGTATCCATATATTTTGTTCCTGATAATTCAAAACATAATTATTTTGTTTCATAGGATATGAACTTAATTGTATCTTTGATTAAATAATAGCCTGGAAAAATTATTGCTTAGCCTTGAAGGTCAATATGACTGTTTTTTCTCCCTCTACATCAGCTCCAGTAATATAGGTTGCATAAGGATAAACACTGATGTCAGAGGTCTGGGCAAGGAAAGAGTTTCCCTCTTCTGCCTCAAATAATACCTGTGCATTTTGATTGCCCTCAGTGGATTTGCTCACATCTAACACTTGTCCAGGAAGTGGGTTGCAGGGAACAATCTTCTGGTGAGGTGTGAGTAGGGGTTTAATCCAGCTCACTCACTTTTATTGCCTTGGCAGAATGTGCTGCCTGGAGCAAACAGATTATTACAAGCCCATCCTACTTAACCATGTAGCTAGATAAGCTAAACAGGGAACCAAATCTATTGAATAAGAAGGGGTCATTTATACACAAGATCTAATCATGATTCAGCTTTACTTAAAACAATAAAAGTGACACTGTTAATAAGATTTTCATACAAGGAGAAGTAACCAAATGTCCTGATGACCTGATTCATAAAATTCACCACTTGTGTCTAAAGTGTAATAAATGTATGGAACCATAATTTCTCCTTTTTTATCTATTCACTTTTATTATAAGCAGATATTTCAGGCTGAGCATTTCCTGGTGATTACCTATTGCAATCCTCAGGTGACTAAAGTCGTGGGGCTTTTAGCTTCATGTCTTCAGAAACTGCCAGGTTTGCTATAAATAGACTTTAATAAAAGGTCTATTACTTAGCTGAACGAGGCCCAAAAGATATGAGTTGAGTACCCAGATTCCTGCACATACTGCCCAATAGATGTTAAGCTCTTTGCAGCATTTGGTTTACTTATAGATAACAAATAGAATACATGTATATCAATGTAGAATTTGGTCCTGGTATAAAACAAAAGTTGTCAGCTGTTCTTCTCCTTCCAGTACAAAAAAGCATGAGGAGAACAAAATTGCAATGTAAATGTACTGCATGATATATGCCCCCATGGACACCTTTCAACTCTGCTGTGATATATTTTTCTACCCACAGTCAATAGAGGACATAAACACTCTCAGTCCTTCTTTCTATTGCCACTAATTGTGATTAAGTTTGGGGTGTAGCAGGACTTTTTTGTAGTTGCTGTAGTTTCTTCATCTCAGGAAATTTGGCTTTTCTGTCAAGGTTATTTCATGGTTACTATGATTAAGCTACTGCAGACTTATTGGTGATTTTTTTAGTTTTCTTCCTACCATAGTTCTTCCCTCTTTCCAGCTGCCCTGTCTGTGTTTTCTCTGGGCTTGTGTCCTCAACCAACCACAATGACCACAGCACACCCTCGACTGGGGTATAACTGGGGTCCTGCCTAAAAGCCAGATGAGTTGTTTCTTCCCAGAGCAGCAGGCCTGGCAGTCGGACCCTCCCCTTGGACACGCCACCCAAGGACACTTCCATGGATTGAGGGAGTCTCCGTGGATTGAGTGGGCCTTGCCCCACCCCCCCCCCCCCCCCCCCCCTTGGGGGAGTGGGGTCTTTGGCACTGTGGTGTGGGGGGGTTTCCCTTGATGAGTGGGTGTGTGGACATTTTTGTTTCGGG
>JAAGNO010009137.1:41494-57927 GCA_033439905.1 Ceryle rudis | reverse complement strand
GTGTCTTGGGCACTGTGGTGTGGGAGGTTTCCCCTTGATGAGTGAGTGTGTGCACATTTTGGTTCAGGAATCAGTTGTGTAGTAGCTAATTCCCAACAGACATCTGAACTTGTGTTTGGGCAGAAGGAGCTCTGGGCAACTCTGGTTGCAATAAACCCCTATTTTGGTTAGTGGCTGCTGTTTGGTTTGTGGGTCCCTCCATGACACTCAACATTGCATGAGGTCTGAAACCACAAAGGACTACTCAACTATCTAGTGTACCTCCTACATATGTACAACAAGAACTTTACCCATCAAGTGAGCCCAGTCACATTGGTATGGCCAAAATCTGTAATGCTTACCTCTAAACCATATTTTTCTCTTAGGTATCCCATTGTAACATGAATCTTGATAATTGAAGGATACAGTGCACTTTACAGGTATTTCATACCACAGGAGTATGGTGATAATGACCATCACTGCAATGCACTCTGAACTGATATGTACATCATGTGGAAAATGTTCTGTAAAGAAACTACTCTCCCAAAGCCGTACAGCTGCCAGATCCTGTTGCCAGTGAGAAGGCTTCCCTACAGCAGAGCACTTGTGCCTCAGCAACCCCATGTACTGCCCCCAACAACACTGACTGGCAGGCAATACTACAGCCTATACTGAATGTCAGAGGGACTGCCACAGCATGTAGACACATTACACTCAGACCTGAGGGCAGAAGCCAAACCATCACAGCACTCTTCACTTGCATGTGCAAGGTCTGGGCTTCATTTGCACAAAGCCCAGCACAGAGCAGCTTGCTCAGGAAAGCATCTTCTTGCTTTTAGGTTTATAGAACTAGTACAATGGAACAAAAGAATTTCAGACAACAGGTTCCATATAAATGTGATATCAAAGTCAATACTTTGTTAATTTTCCTCTATCACTAGTTCATACTCTGAGAAAGTAAATTGACATAAAAATTTCACAGCAGATGCAAGACTAGACTTAGTTCTTCTGACTGCTAGTTGGTGCCATATCTCAGCTTGCAAAAGAGAGTTTTGTAGTAACTTTATCAATAGCATATCTTGACAGGTATAATTAATTACAACATACAGAAGAAATTGATGCATTTTTATTTTTAACCTTTTTTGTTTTTTTCTTTGAGCATCTATCTTTTCCTTTTTTTTTTTTTTTTAAGTTGTAAGGGTCAAGACCTGGACTCTGTCTATTCTGACTTCGATCTTGATCTGTGTGTTCCTGAATCCAGCACCAGAACCTAGCTCATGAACACAGTTCCCATCTCCCACTGGGCGCAGTCTGGGACTCTCCCAGTGCCTGCTCCACAACATCAGTGGTTACATTGACATAGTTGCCATTGGGGAGGTTGGGTTCAATACTGGTTTTGCATATATTCCATTTTTATTGTTATTATTTTCATTTTCATTAAAGCTGTTCTAGTTCCCTTTTCTAATGGATAAGTCTCTCTCCCTTATTCCCCTTTGGGGAGGGAGGGGGGTTAACAGAGAGCATCTGTTATATGCCTAGTGGGCTGCCCTGACCCTAAACTGTTACAGGAATCCAAAGCAAAGTTTATCACTGTTAGTTTCCTGTTTGTGTTATGAGTTTTAGGGCAAACATAATTTCAGAACAGACAAGTTTTGTTGTTCTCTTAATATACAAGGTTTATATTCACATATCTGCAAGATCATCTGTTGTTACTTGGGCCATGTTATCAAGAGGAGGCAGTGCAGAGTTTCTGACATTGATATTTATTATTATTACTCTGCCTGATGTACGTACTCAGGTAGTTCTTGTTACCCTGCACACCAAAATACTTTTAAAGTGTTACAACTGACCCCCTAAAAATATAATTTGATTTAGCTTGATGTCAAATATCTTTGGGAGATATTTGATGACATAAATGATGCTAGGCACCGAGATTACAAGTTGTCCCCGTTGACAGCAGAAGTCAGTGTTAAAATCAGAAAAAGGACCGTAGACCCTAAATCCCATTTGGAGGCTAGTAATGCATTAATCCTTTCTCCCTTCACTCTTCTGTGCTATGAATGCAAATGAGTTTATATTTCATAAGTTTATTAAATTTTTATTTGTAGCCAAACAGAATGGTACAATCAATTTTTTATTTGATTAGAGAAATAGCCATTTCCTCAGTTAGACCTGTAATACGTATTACGTATCTCATACACCAATGTAACTATTATTATTTACAATAATAAAACTACCATAAATAAAATATTAGCAATCCCATGAAAGTATTTTTAATTACAAGATGTATAACTATTGATTTAGCACAGGACAATAGCAGTCAACTGGTATGTGAAACTTCTGATGCTGGAAAGTTCAGCACTGTTGCTAGATCACCAGTTATACCTCCAGCCAGAAATTAAAGCACATAGAGCTGTAAGAGCCTTATCATTTTTTTTGCTTCCCAGTATTCTGTTTAAAGTCTTGGTGCCATATCGTGAACCAATCAATTGCAGGGTGAAATCAAAGCTAGTCACTTGAAAAATAAAATCAAAACTACTTGTAGCTCTAAAAATGTTGGATCTGTTGTTTAGGCATGTTCTGTACAATGCTATGGATACCAAGGAAAGACAGTCTGGATTGTCACACTAATGGAATGCAGGATAGCAATAATTTGAGGTTTGTTTTGTTGGGTTTTTTGTTTTTTTTTTTCTTCTGGTTAACTATATATGTATAACAGACGATTGTTGCCGCATTATCTTACACAGATTTTAGTATGTCTCCTTTATTTTTCTGCTTTTCTTTATGTTGTTTTCAGACTTCTAAATAAACATCAGGGAAATGTAAAAGAGTGGATCACTCTTAACCTTCAATTTCAGAGGAAGGTTGAGAACTTATGTTATGGCAACTATAAAATGATGATTCATTGAAATTCAATCATATGTATGTTGTAACACTGATTTTTTTATAGCTTTCTTCAGGCTTCTGCCAGAGGATTTATAGTGTGTGCTATACTATTTCCAGTCCTTCAATGTTCTAATGTTAAAAACTTTCTGACCTTTAAAGAGCCAAATTTGAGGGGTTTATTGACACTTTGTCATTTTATCTCATCATTGATCCCATACTTATCACTATTCTTCTTCTAGAAATACCTACACAAGTGTGAAAAAGGTAGCCAAGGGTATTTTATTTCCAAATGTCCTTCACACATATATTTATAACTCTTCCAGAATGTCAGGGCATTTTCTTTGCACTACGGTGTTGCTCATTTCCTCTCCCTCAGGTGTTCCAAACACACATCTTGATGTATCAGTTTCCAGAGAAGTCCAGGAATTACAGTCAGTCACTTGTGCAGAAAGCAAAACCAGAGTGTGTGTGTGTGTGTGTGTATAATGATCTAAAACATTCACACACTTATCTCATGAAGCCTTGTTTTTAACCTGTCCAGACTATCTGCTGCTATTATGTTCCAATTAATGTGATTGCTGATGGCACAGATATAGTCAGGTATAAATATCTGTTACAGTCAAATGTTTGATGATTTATCATGAAATTAAGAGGTGTATACATCTCAGAAGACAAAACCAGCGCAAAACAAATCAGTGTAATGTTCAACATAGCCATCCCTCAGCTTTAGTTTTATCTGGACAACAGTCTAGTGTAGACAGACAGATAATAGGCAACATCGTATCATATTCTCCCTATCAAAATGGTCTATAACAACAGCTGAGTCAGGGTGACAAAACCACACTGAGCAATACATTACATATTACCTGTGATCTCTGATTAAGGCCACTGCTTTAAACACAAAGAAAACAAATCTTTTCATTTTAGTTATACTTGGGGGCAAACTAAAACCTTATATTGTCTTAATTACAGGTTTTGTACTCTCCTAAAAACCAAATAGGTCTTGAATGAGGCTTGAAGAAAATGATTGCAAGAAATACTATGACCTCAATTGATTTGTACATGGCTGAAATAAGTGGTACTGAGTACTCAGTCTTGATACAGATGTAGGGTTTTTTTATCAGGCAATGGAAACTTTTCCAATGGCAGCATATTGTCTAGAGCCAGTGAGAGCTCACATTTTGTTTAGAATTAATGACCTGAAGCCTTAATTCAAAACCAAGGTAAAACTTTTAATATCTCCTATTACACATAAAACTATGTCTCTGTAGTATTTTCCAGAATTCTTCCATACAAGATTTTTTGCCATTCATAAATCTACCTTCCAGTTTTGCCAAACAAAAAAGGATTTGGGCAGCCTTTTGTTCCTCTCTCCCACACAATGAAATTGCATTAACAGCATCTAAAATCCCTGGGAAGCTTTTAAATAAAAATATTTTCTTCAACTACTCGGCCTTTGTTTCTCTTACATACTTAATTCATTTCAATATTGATTTCAGCCAAAGGAAAACATTACAGAGTATTATTGTTTGCCTGCTAAAAAAGGAGTGGCAATGGGCTTTCTATTGGAATAAAGGACATTTCTTTAATGGATGCGTTATGAAGGCTGGTACCTGATACCTGACTATAGCTGATTATGCTTGGTTCCTACTTAAAGGAAAATTTGAAATATCTATGACTCAAACCCAAAGATTTTACATATAGTTAAGGGAAGATGTCCCCTAGAAGCCTGAATACAACTTCTGAGTCTCATCTTACGTAGAAGGTCCTATTTCTTCAGTACTAGGGGCAATGGAAATGTCTGTAGAGTTTAATGATGATGGATGTTAGTGGTCCAGGCCTTCTGGATCTAAGCCTTAGTTAAGGATTTAATTGCTTATGCCTCCCACTTATAAAAAACAAGTTTAGGAGACTTATAAGTTAAATGTCAATGGCTGCACATAGCCACCCAGAGTAAAATCTTACAGCTATGTTGTTCTGCAGTGTTCAAATTGAGGGGGAGATGCTGACTTTAAATTGCACTGGCAACAAGCAGTGTCAGTGCTTGATCTGTGAAAGCTGGCAGATGACAGAGGACCCATTTGCCCTAGCTTCCTGAAAGACCAACTCTAATAAGCAGAGAAAAGTAACAAAGTGGACTGCTAGGGCATATCACAGCCAGTTGAAAACTCACGTTGTCTAAAACTGCGTTCAAAATCAGAGTGACAACCACCAGAACATCCTACCTTACAGGCTGTGCATAAAGAGGGGAAATATATTTCTTCACTCTCTTGTAGTATCACCGACCAATATACTTCTCTTTGTTCCTGATTCTGTACTTCACAGCAGTCAAAATATTCTTGCAATTGAAACTGACTACTCCAGATGCATTGATCAAAGCCCAAGGTAGGAGCTTGCAAAGGCTCTGCGTGCCCAAGAGAGAAAGCCTGAAACTGAGACCTTCAAGAAGGTCTAGATTTCTAATGCCATTTGTTACATTTTGCTTCTGAGATGTTATATATAGGACCTACATGTCTTATTTCCTAAAGACCAAAGTGCATTTTATCATTTGAAGTGGTCATTTGAGCTGTGTCATCTCACCAGGCATAACTTGTTTAGCCTGTGCTTAGCCTGGCTATCTGGGTGAATATAAGAGAATTCATTATCCATAGCTGTCAGTTTTGTAATTCCACTAAAATGACTTAGAAGAAAACATAATCAAGGTAGGTAAGATATCCATTTTCTCTGAAATATAATTATTCTTTCAAGCGTGTGAGTTTAAGATTTTCAAGACCACTGAATGGGTTTTTTTTGTACAGATGCAATTTGTGTCTTGGGATTTCAATTGCTATCCATAGAATTTTATCAGGCTCTTGATTATAGTGTAAAAAGTTCCTTCCAAATGTATAAATTACTCTGGGATATAAGAAACTATAGGAATGTAGTTGGTAAAGATTCTGTATGTGACAGTTGAAGCTAAGACTTTACTGCTGATATAAAGAATACCAGTTTGCCTCTGACAGACACGAATTAATTTTTCCACTTCTTTCCTACCTTCCCCACTAACATAAAATCTTTCTTTAATAAAAGTAATCTCCCATTTTTTTCATGACTAGGAAACAAATGCATAAGAAATTAAACCCAAAGTCAGAAAGGTCTGTGGGAGGGTTGAAGATTTACTAGCTCTCCGGAGTCCCATCTCCTCTAGAACTTGACTCAGAACTATGTTCTTTCATAGAATTATGAAGCCAGTTGAGAAATTTCCTTTTGTAACTAAATTTGTCTTCATTGGTGGAGATATTCAAAACCAGACTGGACACAATTCTGGGGAACCTGCTCTAGCTGACCCTAAACAGGGGGGCTGGACTAGATAATCTCAAATGGTCCCTTCCAATCTAAAAGATTTTGTGATTTTGTAAAGCTATATTATCCTTAAAACTTCTCAAAGGCATCACATCAGACTACCGGGTCAGCAAGCACCTTGGTCTAACTAGGTAGGCCCTAATCAGGTTGCTGCCTCACATGGAGGAGTTATGATGACTGGAGTGGCAGATACTGCTGAAAACAGAATTTCCCCAGATGAAGAAACCATGGCCCAGACATGTCCATCCCAACCCTTTTCCCCCTACCTTTCTTAATCCCATTTGCACAACATCAAACTGTGATGAATACACAGCTGAGAACTGGTTCCACAAAGAGACTGGAGGGAGACAGGTGAAAGAGTGGTGGCATTAGGTTGCAGGCTGAAGGTGGGCTGTAGGTAGGGACCTAAACTTGCGGCAAATGGCAGAAGCAGGAGGAGTAGATATGCAGAGGTTCTCACATGTCCAAAGAGTAGACTGGCTGTGAAATAAAAAAAATACATTTCCTCACCCTAACCACTCCAAACCACTTGGCTGACCTTGAACCCTTACCCTCATTTCCACAGGGCTCTATTGACCATTCCCATCTCCTTCTCATCCTACCATAATTCCCACTGACCTTTCACAGTTCACCATCCCTATCTCCCTATATGCCACGTCCATCACCAGTTGAATTTTCCACTCTAAGGATGAGAATACAAGAAAATTACTCATTCTTGAGACAGGAAATTCTCTTAGCCTGTGAAACTCGAAGGCTTTAAGCTGTCTAATTAATATCCTGTGTAAGCCAGTGAAAGCCTATGGATTGAACTGGGAATGAATTTGGTCTGATGCATTCACCTTGGAAAATTTAGAACATAAAACAGAACACATAATTTTTTTTTTTTTTAATTCTGAATCATATCATTATATCTAAGGTTAAGTCATAAATTGTCAGATGTTCATTTATTCTGTCAAAGAGCCATTTTATTTTTCATTTACCTCTATCAATCTCATAGGAGAACAATACTGCAGTCTGAATCTGTACTGCACATAGGGAGAATCAGCTCAGATCTGTTAAAAAACATACAAAGTACAGTGATGTCTCAAATTTTAATGGATAGTCCAATAATAAAACCCAAAACTCCCTATTGTTTTGGCAGCCCTGCAGCTTCTTCAATACTTTCAGTAGTTTATGAAAATTGCAGTTTGGTTCTTCCTACTGTTTTCCAGGTAGGTTTTTTTTTGGTGGTGGTTTGTTTGTTTTGGGGTTTTGTTGTTTGGTTGGTTTATTTTGTTTTTTTCATTGAGTTTTGATATTTTATCATAGTTCAGATGCCACTCTCCCCGTGAGCACAGGTGCCCTGTGCACATTTTTCTTTTTGTCCTCTAACTCATCTATTTCATATTCATCCTCCTTTTTATTCAATAAAAATACACCAATTTTCACTTCTTCCTTCCCCAGCTTTTCCATTGGGGAAAAAATACCTGATCATACAATTTTTCAAGAGCATTCTAGTGGGTTAAGAAAGTGTGACACTGTGAGCACAGAGTAGTGAAAGCTTATTTTTAATCCCCCCTTCTTTTGTACCAACCTCTATCCACATGGAGGAAATGACTCTAAACTTTTCATTCTCTCAGATATTCTTTCCTCGTGACATTTTGGTTCCTAAGCAGAGTTCACATATGTCAAACACTAATATTTACCACTGGCAGTCAGATATATATCCAACTGCAAGCATTGCATGACAAAACTGAGATGTTTTGTGTGCAGTTTAAAGATCAACAAGAAATTTTCCAAGTAAAAACTTCAACTCTGCCAGGAATTGAAGTCTAGACTAGGCAGTTAGGCACAGCCTATATATTCTTCAGCTTCAATTCTTTCTTCATAACTTAAATTGTTTCAGAAGCCGTTGTTGTGAAGGACTTTGTAACCTTTTATATGTTCATAGACTTACAGCCAAGAAGCTGCTATGATGGTCTAGAGTTATCTGCTGACTAGCAAGTGAGAAAGTAACTTACCAAATAATTACTGTATCTCAAATAAAGTTTCAAGCTGAGTTATCTTTCTTATCTTTCAGAAAGATTTCAATACTGATGTCCTGATTTCAGCTGGGCATCAGTCAGCAGGTGGTGAGCAACTGCACTGTGCATCATGTGTCTTTTCTTGTATTTTTTTCTCTCTTTTTATTATCTTAATTTTCATTATTATTATTATATTTTATTTTAGTTATTAAACTGTTCCTATCTCAACCCACATTTTACTTTTTTTTTTAAGTTCTCCTCCTCAACACACTGTGGGCAGAGGAGCAAGCAAGCAACTGCATGGTGCTTAGTTGCTGGCTGGGGTTTAACCCATGACAGTCCTTTCTTGGTGCCCAAAATGGGGCATGAACGCGCAATCTTGGGATTAAGAATCCCATGCTCTACCAGCTGAGCTAGCCAGGGTGAAATAATAATAAATATAATGAAAATGCAGGCCCCAACACTACTACTGTGTGTTCTCATTTTATTTTTTCATGGCTGGCTATACTTAGCAAAAGAATAGCAAAAGAATGATTCCTGTACACCTTACATGCTAAGTAAAAATCAATTTTGTATTACATACAATTATTTGTCAGGATAAAAAGTTAAAAAAAAAAAAAAGAAAGAAACTGCCCGAAAACATGACTACCAAGAAATCAGACAAAAAAAAGAAAACATAGTCTTAGGAGACAGGATGGAAAATAGTGATGGATGTGCTTGCCCTAAACTGGGCTAAATATGCCAGACTAAACAGTAGTTCAATGTATGGCAAAAGCTCACATTAAAAAAGCCATACTATAGATGCCTGTTCTGTCAGGTAGTTCATTAATTAGTACAGAAGAAAAAAAATAAAAAGGACAAATTTTCACTAATGGAAAGCCATCCTGGAAATAAGTACAGCTTTGATACGGTAAGGCTGGCAATGCTGCATATGAAAATGGCATTGATAACAGGGTATCCAGAAGAACATCTTTTTTATTTTTATTAGAAAATTCAGACTCTTTGCCCTGCTGCTTATATTTAGTAACTCTTTTAAAATGTAGAGTACTCCTGGGACTCAGACTAGCTTTTATCATTGCAAACATATATTGTGAGTGACTTGCTTTGTGCGCTTTTTAGCTCTGCTTTCCTCAGGCTATTTCACTGAACAAGTAGACCCATCAAAATCAAACACACACGCATGCAAATGCATGTTACTAGGCAAGTATCATTCTTACTTACAGCCCTTGCATAGGTGATAGGCTTCCTGAATAGGGCAACCATGGGCCATTTCATTGTCTTTTTTACATTTTTTATTTTCCATTTCATTAGTTACACCTATGACACAGGCACTCCTTTCTAATTACTTTTTTCTGATCTGTCTGATATTTGTTTTAGTTAAACCAATTGCTTTAAAAATGTTATGCTGTACCAACACTCCTGCTAACTTACACATGATTGTTTAAACTTCCATTTATTAAAATATAATTTCTTCTTTGCACACTAAGATAAAATAAAGCCAGCATTGTTAGCCGGACATCATGTTCTTTAAGCAGCTGTACTGTAGCCGGTTGTAAATTGGTAAACATAAGGCAATTTTTAAAAATATTTGACACATTTCTGTTGCCCCACAACTGTCTAAAGGTGTGTTTTGGAGGCAGTGGGGAAGCTCCCATATCTCTGGACAGGGTAGAGCTCCCCCTCTTCAGAAACTTCTGAGTGGTTTTGCAGAAGCCTTTGGATTCTTTATTACAGCAGAAATTTTTCTGTTTTTTTCATCCTGCTGGATGTGCTGACTGCAACATCCTGGAGAGAAACATTCTTGGGTAGCTTAAGGGTGCTAAGAATTCATTCAACAGCAATAACATTTCTGTATATTATGGAGCAAAGGAGCTCTGGTCCTCATCCTCCATGAAAGAACAAAACTACCACTGATTACAAAGGTGCCACTTTTGCCCACTTGACCATGGCATCTCACATAGACAGAGAGGTGATGGGGAATGACTGCAGGCAACACAGAGCAAGGACAGCCCAGCCCTACATTGCAGCTAAAAAGCCCTCTATCAAGTAGACATCCTTGGATCATAGTGCCCCACAGGACATATTGCTCAGCTAGTATGGCCTCAGAGGCCTACAGTTTAGCACCTATCAGTGCCTTCTGCTCAAAAGGTTGTGACAAAAAAGGTAACTTGCTAAAGGCACAGCCTTTACCGCAGTGCACCTGTTGGTTTCTGATTTGCTTTTATTTTCCCCTCTCATTCATTATCATTTCACATCACCTTTCTGCATTAGTACCTAACAGCTTCTCTTCTTTATGTTATATAAGCTTGTAAGGCAAATTCTCAGATTATAAGTTATATGCATCTGTGTTAAATTGTTTCTGTCATCCATTAGCCTTTAAATAATTCATGCCTTTCTGTGTTTAGCTACATCCTTTCTCTAGCACATAAAACATTGTTTTCATTTGTTTTGTCTGACAGAGTAATATAGTGCAGGACATTTAAAATAATTTACATTGATTTTTTTTTCCTTCAGCAATGTATTCTTTCTGCTTCAACAGGCAGCAGCAGTGTTCCTTTTGCTATTAAAGCAGAACTTGCCATCAGCACTGTTATGAGCGACTGAAGAAAAAGCATTTTTTGTCCTTGTTCTTTTTTACTCCTTGCCCTCAACAGTTATATTAAACCACTGCAGATAGACATCAGTTCAGTGCCTACATGTTTCTGAATAAGAAGAGTGAAAGAAGAAAAAAATCCATGCTTATCAGTTTCTTTTGCACCATGCAAAGAGGGAGTTGCCATTGTTTAAAAAGAACAGGAATTGTCTGGAAGGTTACACTTTACTTTTGTCATCACTGATAACATGATAAACATGGTACTTTCTACCCCAGATATACAGCTGATAAAAATAGTCAGATGACAAGTACATTTAGTAGCCACTACAGATCTGTGAGATCTCCGTGCAATTCTCTGATTACCCTCCTGCTTCCTTCTCCGTGACCCTGGGCAAGTCACCCTGCCCCCGACTCCCAAGGGGATTCTAGGACAAAGAAATGCTATTCTTGCCTTTCTATGATGATGGTAGCACCTTAAATCTAAGAGCTTGATTTAGGAAAGAGGGTTCACCAACCTCTGTGAAATATCCCAGCTTATCCATAGCGCTTTACCTGCATATATGCTGAGGCCCAACACCTTGACCCATAGCAGGCAGAGTGGAAGCAAGGCTTAAACTTCCCATTCAGGAAGTTGAGGAGAGAAATGTGTCTGAAACACCCTATGTTGTCAGTACCCCTAATACTGCTCTAAGAAACTTAGAAATTTAAACCCTCTCATCATCCCTGATGTACTTAAACCACTCTTTGAGTATATTCCTTCAGCACATAACTTTGCTACCTACTGTTTCTGCTTGCTCTCATTGTCCAGTAGCAAATTTGCCAATGCATTCCAACTGGCATCAAAATGAAAAAAATCTTTTGTCTGAAAACAAGCCATAAAAAGCAGTAGATTTGTGATTTCTTAAGGTAAAATTCCCTTTAAGAGCTGAAAGTCTTAAAAGTGACATTCAAAGCAGGAGATCCATTTTCCATTCTTTAATACTAATTTATATTGTATAAGAATCATAGAAGCATATGTGAAGTATAAGAAGCATTGAAGAATTTATTTTTCAAAGTAACTAGACTCTTTTTTTTTATGCATTGTCTCCCTTTCACATTAGGAATGGACTGCAGGAAACCTTGGCATCTTTGAAGAATGTCCAAAGAGAAGCTTCACAACTGCACCATTTTCTGGCTAGCTGGCTCACACAGGGACACACCCCTACATTAGCATTACTTCATTAGTTAATAGTATCAGTTATGATTCCTTAAAGATATAATTTTCATAACATCCCAGAACTGCCACACAGGTAAAAGAGATTCAATTTCTTTTAAAGTTACAGAGGGAGCATTGGAACTTCTTTTAAGCTTTACTGGTGAATGGTACAGCTGACTTCGTGAAGCTTAGCTGGAATGAGTCCAGAAGCTGCGTTTAAGAGTCAGTGTTGTCAACTCTGAGAAAATCTCGCAATGTTCAGAAAAGGGGGTATTTTTTGGTTGTGCCCTGTGTACAGTAATCAAATCTAACAATTAACCATCATTTCCTTGCTGTTACTGGGATTCAGACACTTGCTCCTCTGCTGATTTAAAAAAAATGTACCCCTGAGTGAAAATCACCATGCTGGCAAAAGTACTAGTGTAACTCTTTTGAATATATGTATTCATAGATCAAAAAATCTTGGACTTGGTGTATTCATAGTAAATAGCAATATTCAAATATGCAATTTAGCATAAAATACATATAAAAGCCAGGACAGGAACTGCCTGTTTTATCATTATGATTTGTCTTCTATTGCCAATATTGGAATTGCAACTTTCTAGATAAAGAGGCCATAGCTTACAAAGATAAATCTCTCTAAACTGGGCATTTAATAGCACTAAACATCACCAAAACTGTGGGCTGCAAGTTTTGTCGAACACATTTGAATTCCCTGTGTTCATGATGAATTACAAGTGGATGACAAGGGAAATGAAATGTTCCTCCCCAGGATTTTTACAAGCAGTATAACACATAGGTCTCAGCAGTGAGCTCACAGGTATAAGAGGTCCTGGAGGTCATCTGTTTCAGCAAGATATGGTACTTCTCCTGGTACAGTAGATGTAATCACATAAAAGGTCTTATTATAAGTTTATCCCTTTTCCTTGAGTTTTTCAAACTACTAAAAACTGAACTTTAGTATTTTACAATATTGCACAAACGCAAAGGTACCTTAAATTAATTTCCTTTGCAAGTCAATGGAGAAGAATTAGGGCATATACCCTCTAAGTTACCACTTCAAGTGATCTTTAAAAAGAAGAAAAAGTTAATTTATGAATGAATGACCTTACTCATGCCTAAAAGTAAACACTAGAAAGTCCTTGTGCAGGATTTTAAAGTGCAGGATTTACCTCATGCCATTTTTTGCTGTCTCAAAGTGTATCTCTTTCTATTAGATATCAGATGGTGAACAGAAACTGGCACTTCCAGAGAGAGATTTTCATCACCTATGTTAGAGTAAACTGAAACACATTCTAGAGGCATCTGTCTCTCACCGCTTACTCTAGAAGGACCTGAAGTCATTAGCCTAGTTATAAGCCCATCTTTTCCCAGTTAGGTGAGATGAATACTACACAACTTACATGGATAGTCTTGCTGTCCTCAGGACAGGTAATACGGAGGAAAAAATTAAGACTGCACTTAAAATATATAACTGGTACCCTGATGATATTAGATTTTTTTTACTTTTTTTTTTTTTTTTTTTTAAAGTCCCCCAAGCCAGGTACCGAGGTTGCTATTACAAGACTGAGACGCCAAAAATACAAGATTTTCACCATTTTCTTTATAGACAATGAACATTTTTATTGTTCCCAGGAGAGCTATTTCCCTTAACAAAAACTGATACAGCTCATGGTGAAACATAACTGACAAACACTGCCAGCAATACATATCATATCCTTTGGCAGATCTCCTTGAGGAGCACATATGCTAATTTAATGCACTATTGGGAAACAATTTATCACAGGATGTGGAAACATATCTGTACCTTTGGATGGAATAGCAGTGACCTTACTGACTTGACTATGTGTAGCATTAGAATTATAGTGAGTGATTGTACAAACTTTGTCTAATTTCATATATAAAAATATATTCCTAAAAATTTAAGAATTTGTTCCTGTAAATTTTCAAAAACTTTCACATAAAATAAACTCTTGTTCATTCCCAATTAAAACATATAATTTCCTTTCTGTCATTGTGTTTATCTGACTAGGATTTTATTATCCTAAATGTATTTTCTCTTGCTTTTCCAAGAAGAATAACACCTATTTAGAAATGAAAGTGCTATGCAGCAAAATGGTCGTGAGTCAACACAGGCTTTGAATTGTTTTTTCTAAATGAAATTCTTCAGAATTTTAGCTCCCTTAGGATCCTTTACTATTAAGATGTTTACACATATGATAATTTTGATACTGTCAAGAAAAATCCGTGATAACTGGAAGTGAAATGCTAACAGTTTACTGAGAGTAGACCTTTGGTTTTCTTTATTTAGCACTACATTAAGGAATTGAATTTGAAAATGTACTAACCCTACATTAAACAAACCAATGTAATTCTAAGAAGCTTTCTAATCCTTTTAGTTTTTACAAAAACGAACTCCAAGAGAGTGCAAACTACAGTGTCCACATCATTATCTGTAAATATCATCTAAGCAACATTGGTAAATAATGCAAAGGGTTTTTTTTTTTTTTTAATCTAGTAATTTAGCAAACAGATTTAACACAATGATATCATCCTTTTCATTATCCATCATTCCAACGGGATTAGCATTCCAGGGAATGCTAAGTAAATTTAAAAATAAAATAAAAATGAGAGAAGTATATAGCAAACCCAAGCTCTTATGAAACCATAAAACTGGGATTGTGTTTGTAGGTAGTTATAGCTCCCTGGATGCTGGTGTAAGGCATGAGGGCTGCAAGGCAAGCAGCTTCAACCACCTGTGAAAAATACTAATCTCCGTGGAAGCTTAGTCTTTAATTTCTTGCTGTGACAAAAGAACATAATTTCCTCTGTTTTCTCTGACGTCTGTAGAACAGAATCAGCCAAGAATCCAGAGTAAGGGTGGAGGCATGAAGGTCACCCTTCCTCTGCTCCTCTCCTGTTCTTTGTACACTTACCCATCCCTTCCTCCTAAAAAAACCATTCCTCCCTCAGCATTTATCAATACCAAGGTTTGTTTGTTTATTTGGCTGTTATTTGAATTAATTAAAACTATCTATAAAGCACTTCAACTGTTATCAGTTAATGTATCTACTTTGCCCTCAAGCTGGTGAATTGATTCTTCTCTGTTTCATTAACTCCACATGTTTCTCCTGTCCTTCTCCTGTCCCCTCACATTTCACACATCTATGGTATGCTAAATTTCTACATTTTTATTAGGCTCATAGGCTGCCCAAGAGAGCCAGTGAGATCCAAGAAAGCATCAACACAGCAATTAAGTTATTGTTTTATAGTCTTCTGCATAGGCTGTGTTTCAGCACATAGCCAAAAATACCCTGCTGCATAGAAGGAAACATAAAGAATGGTAACAGTAGCAGCAGATGATTTTACTGTAGATCACTGTAAATAAAGGAAACCTTAGACTGACTTGCCAAACAACTTCTGTAATTTCAGCATTTACCAAACTTCATGCTATAAAAATAATCTAAGCCATCAGTTCATTTGAAAGAGTTTTTTGCAGACAAATAGATTTATCTTTGCTACACTATATTTCTCAAATAAAAATATTAATAACTATTGTAAAATGCTATTTTCCCACAACTGCTTATGCAGAAGATGTGTTCATTCATAATTCATATGGTGTCCTTTAAAAGAATAGAAGACAGGGGGATTGTATCAGAGAATGAAAGCAATTAAGTGATGATCACTGGCTTCTTTCTGTGTACAGGTGTCAGCAGGCAAAAACATCACAACAGGCATTAACAGTTTGTAACTGTCAATATTGACAGAGGCAGGCTGTGAACTGGTAACTTGGTTTACAGGCTCTCACTGATGGAGCAGGTCAGAATTGCTCACAACTGGGTCCACAACTGCTGATGCATTACCAGGGTCCACCAAAACCAGATCTGTTGCTCTATGGGGCAACTGAATGACACAGACACTGCTGCAGAGTAGTGGTGATTTTCTGGTCCTAGCCAGACTCTGGAGAGATCAGCTTTCTAGTAACTAGGATGTGCATGAGACAGCAACTCTATATCAGCAGAGGACACCCCCACCAAGGTGAACTGTAAGCTGTCACTTTCAATCAGCAAAACAACATTTTCACCGAGAGAGGAAGAGGCTACAGAGAAATGTCAGTCAAGGCTGAATAAACAATATCCTTAGGAGACCCACTGCTCATGATGCACTTTTGACTCTAATCATTAATTTTATTTGCATTGCAGGAGAGGATTACAGGCACATTTTGCATCTTTCATCTCTTGCACTGTTATTATGTCCTGATCCAGTGTTAGAGTCCATTATATTTAAGGTAGGGTCAGCCTGACATCAGCTATATGGATGAAAGTGGCAAAGTTATTCACGAGAACAAGAAACACTCCAATTATATTGTTAATATGTACTAGTGTCAGGAATCAAAAGGTATTTAAGTAAAATGTGTTATAAATAACATAGTTAT
>JAAGNO010009137.1:26689-41394 GCA_033439905.1 Ceryle rudis | reverse complement strand
AAGATATATTTGAGCTTGTAAGTCTCTGTAAAAGATCCTACAGAAGAAAGCAAACATCAGTTAGTTATTTTGCAAGAATAACAATACAAGTGTTGATAGAAGTAAGCTGAAAGACAGGCTTCCAGAAAAAAAAAAAAAAAAAACAAACCAAAACCAACCTTCTTTCTCATTGATATCTAGTCCTGGGTCAGTAAAATAGCTTGAGATTTCTCTCTGAGCTGTGCTAATTCACTGCAAACAAAAGTTTAGCCTCACCTAATATGGACATGCTTCAAACAGGTGAGTAGCAAGGCCAGATACACCAGCTGGTTTTAGAAAGGAGTTATCTGAAGTTTGTACTATCAAGCTGTAGGGCAGACTTCCAGTAGGACACTACTCAGACCCATAACACTGAAGAAGAAAACTCCTAGGTTTGTTTTGTTAAAACAAAGGTGAAGGCAGAGAACATTTCTAGTATTTTTGCCTAGTTCTCCTATAAGTGAGCTTAGTTCAATACACTTTCATAGGGAAGAGATTGGAAATATATTAAAGATCAGATTTTCAGCTGGTGAAGTCAGTATTATCCTTTTTATCTAGGTGATTCTGCTGATTCATACCAGGATCTCATCCTCTGAGTTTGAGCAAAGGTAACCAAAAACCTTGAGAATCTCTATTAGACTGATGTGTCTGTCATACTCTTTCTTCACCAGCTTGTTTCCTTCTCTTTTTCCTTAATTCACTGCAAAACTAAATTTTACATCTGAAATCTTAAGCATGGCTTAATACCCGCTACTATTTCTATCATCAAGGACAAATGTATAACTCTATCATATAGTATATTAGTATTTGAGAGGATAGCAAAAAACATGCTCTTAGAGCTTTCATTTATACACAGAGATTTATGTACAAATAGCTTGAAACTTATCAATTGAACAGAAAAAGTGCTTATTTTTAAACTCTAAAATGCTGTGCTATTTCAATATGTTATATGTTATGTTCTGTGCTCTGAAATAAATATAAAAGTTACTACATGCTATTCTGAGTTTCAGATCATAATTCAGATTTTCAATTCCTTTTATTCATGATCAGCTGGGCATTGATGTATAAGGTTTCATTTTCACAGAAAGGAGATGCGATACATTAAAAAGAAACCTAACAGCAAGCAAAGCTTTCCTATTTTCCTCTTGCAATTTGTGATAGTCACAGGTTAAATATCACTGTAACTTCTGATACTAATATTTTCTACTTATAATGAGCTCCTAGTTTCAGACTTCTGTTGTTTATTCAAACTTTCATGTCTGTTTCAGTCAGATATCACCTTTATCAGAATGTGCCCAAAAACTTTAATAAGAAAAAGGGTTGAGTAAATACACTGCCTCCATCAGAGCAGATGCCATTACACTTATGGTGAAAAGGTAATCCAACCTTCTTGAAGGAGTTGTGGATTTACAGAAGCAAATAAGCCAAGATGACAATTTCCTTGTGAAAAGAAGGATATTTGCAAAAGGTTTGTACTCTTACAAAGAACTTACTAAATTTGTCATATTATATATATATATTACATAATTTGTATTTAAATGGCTATAATATATGTATTAATTCCTTCAGTCTCCATACTGTTTATCAATGGTATCCTGCTGAGTTTGGAGCTGAGAGCTTAGCACCTACTGAACAGCAGAGAGGAGCTACAAATGCAGTGTTATGAGAAATGTAATCAGGCAGAAAGTGGATTTTTTATATTGTGCAGCCAACATACAACTTTTTTAACAATTTAGTTAATATAATCTGCATTGCATCACACTTATTACTGCTATTGTGTTTCATATGACATAAAAGACAGAAGCAGCTATTTTACATGAAAGACACAATTCCTTTTCTTAGAGCAAATAGTAATATTATAAATGAGGATTCAGAATACTACACTTCAGACTACTACACTTCACGCTACTTCAAAAGTCTGCTAAGGATGTTCTTCTGGGACAATACTGAATGTGGCAAGGAAGAAAATAACAACAAAATGAAGGAATGGGAATAATTTGCTTTTTCTCTCATGAACAAATTCCTCAAAACATTCCCTCCTTTTTTTGATGAAAAACAAACCTCGAAATGTAATAACATGCATCTTCTTCTTAAACCAGTAATTACTAAAGGTTTTCTTGCAGAGGTTGTCTTTTTTTACTTTGTTCTGTGTGACTGAAAACAGCATTACTAGAAACACATAAAGCACCCTCCAAAGCCCACAATGTAAGTAAATGATGATGAACTTATGGCTGCAGAATTGATCCTAGTCCCAATAGCAGCTCCACTGTTTTGAAGGCTTCTTTGTAAAGTGATGTACAACTGGTTAAGAGTAATGCTTTCCGCACTTCTGCTGTTCAGATTCCTCATTAACACCTATATGAAGAATGCCCTGGCTTGAGTGAGAACAAAACTTATTCTGTTCAGTGATTTTACTTTTCAGCTCAGTTCTTCTAACTAACTGCACTTTCTGAAGTTAGCAGCCTGTTTTCCCAGGCAGTGTCTGCTTCCAGCAGTGATAACACCCCATGGTTATAGTACCAAGGATTGGTGTGCAGACCAAGGCCACTAATGGATCTCGTTTACCATGCTGGGGGTGTGGGAAAGTGAAAGGCTGCACCTGCAGGGAGGAGCGGACAGGACAGGTGACCCTAAACTGACCAACAAGGTATTCCAGCCCATATATGTCATATTGGTATGAAGCTGAGGGATTTAGAGGGTCTAGCTCTCTCTAGGGGCTCCTGGGCTCTTCTTCCCCCTTGGACTTCTTTGCCAGCTTTGTTTGGTTTGGCTCAGGTCCTCTTTCAGTTCCTTCCTCAGAACATCAAAGGAGGACTCTGTCCATTCTGCCTTCAATCCTGATCTGTGCGTTCCTGAACCCAGTACCAGAATCCAGCCCCTGAACACAGCTCCCATCTGGTGCTGGGCCCAGGCTAGGACTCCCCTGGTGCCTGCTCCACAGCATCACTGGTGACAGTGATGTAATTACCATCAGGGGGTTGGGTTAGATACTGGTTTTGTATATATGTGTATACATTCCATTATTATTTTCATTAAAGGATTATAGATTCCTTTTCTAAACACTAAGTCTCTCTCCCTTATTCCTTTTCTCTTACCACTTGGGAAGGGAGGGGGGTTAACAGAGAGCATCTGTTACTGGTCTGAGGGGCCGCCCTGACCCTAAACCTTAACAAGAAAGTCCCTCACACTCTGAAAATTTAAGTAATTCATTGCCCACATATGAGGTGTTCATTTTTATTGCAGTCAATAGCTGAAATGTCAGAACCAAAAGAATGTGTGTGAGCAGATTTATGGAATGATAAAAAATTATTAAAAAAAAATCAACAAAATAAACAGAGGGGAAGGTCAATGCCACTTAATTGCATCTCTTTCATTCACTTCTCTGAGTCATCCTGAAAGAAATACCAAATGTATAGAGTTTCTTTCCAACTCACTAAAAACTGGAAAGATTAGCAGAGTAAAATATTCAGCTATGTGCATACTGGAAATCTTTAATTTCTAACATAGCTCTGCCTGTATCATAATTCACTGACACTAATTAATGTTTGTGTACTTAACCTAAAACAACCTAGAGAAGAAACACGTACGTAATCATCAGAAAACATGTCCTTCGCTAAAAGAAAGAATTGGGCAAAGGGGAGAGAAAGTGACATAGCAGAAAAGTATTGCCCAAGAAAAAATGACAACTTCAAATTCTACATGTATAAACTGAACTAAATATATTCCAATCTGCAACCTACTTAGTCATATTTGCATGTAGTTTCATAAGCATAAATACTCAGTTCACTGTTTTTATGCATTTTGAAGTATCCTTTTTTGACCAGTGGGTCCTTAGAGATTGTGACATGATTTAGTATGCCAAATCCATCTGGAGTCTGTGAAATCATTTTTATTGCCATTTTTTACATAAGCTACTATTTGGACACTTAATCTTGACTTCGGTGGCAGATGTGGCTAAACTCTTACTTTTTTTTCCTGTATATTTAATTCCTTTTATCAGAGGAATTAACCATTTTCCTTCTTTAATGGAAATGGTCAGTTGTCTTCATTTTTAGATGTAGATCATAAGATCTGCATATTCAATTTCTGAAATATATCTACAATGATAGGAACTGAAATACTGTTTATACTACCCGATCATTAAAATGCACGAGGACACACAAACTTCACAAAGTTAGCTTATTTGGACAGATCAACGTGGTAGTGTTAGGTTAACTGTGGGACCTGATGATCTTGAAAAGGTCTTTTGTAAAATAAGTGATTCTATGATCTAAAAATATACAAAGTTTTCTGAGCCGCCTGAGTTTCTAGCACCTAGGGGTAATAAATCCCATATGATTGGCCTCTTCCCTTTGCACTGGCTGTGGTGAACTAAAAAGAGAAAGTATCTCACTCTTTGCTCATTTCTAAGTGTTTCATGAAGAAATGTAGTTGAAAAATATTTGATCCACAATATTGAATGAAATCGATGCAAACTTAACATACACTGACTTAACATACACAGGAAGTTCATGTATTGCATAGAATGCTTGTACACAAATTTCACTGGTACCTAATCACAGATCATTTAAAAAAATATTTTCTTCCCACAAAATACACCTCAAGTTCTTATTAAAACATGGTCAGGTAGTTCATGCCTTTGACACCCTGCTTTGAATTAATGCAATAATCACAGAGTTTCATCTCTTTTCAATTTTTCCAGTAGCTGTAAAATAACTGTTATTTTGATCATTGTAGTGAATTTTTTTAATGCCAAGAGATTTAAAACCTCTTTTTTTAGTTATGAATTAAACTGTTGAAAAGTGGAGGTTTTTTAAATATTGATTTTCATCATGTTCTGTGTTTGTATATCATTTTCCCCAAAACAGTGAATCTCTGTTCACGGGTCAGTTATTAAAGGAAATTTAGGGTTGTTTACTTTGCAGTTGAAGACCATTCAGAGAAGGTGGGATTCATGTAACTTAAGTTTAGACATCGAGAAACTCAGCATCTAGTTAAATTCACTCTAGCTAGTTGCACAAGACATGCACTTCCAAAGGGTGATTCACACTAATGCAAAAGAGACAGCTTCTTAATTTTTGCATTTTTTTTTTTCCATTTTGTTCAAAAACAACATATGCTACATTACTTATTGGCATGTCAAATGTGTTTTTCTTAATTGGGATTTGTGACATTCTCTATTCTGGTGAATACTAGAAGAACACAAAAGATGTACAAATCAACATGTTTTTATTGATTGAATGAAGCCTTAGATTCAGAATATAAAAGAAAAAATGGCACATAAAAATGTCTTTAATAAAGGCAGTATTACGTACAAAAGGACAAACCGCTTCTGGTCATTATGAAGCAGTTACTCAGAAATATTGGGATGCCAAATATGTGATACTTGTTTTTTCAAAGCAAGTTACATGTTCACCATCCTGTGAACCTTCTACGTATGTGGTGCCTAACTGGTTCAAAGAACCAAAAAGAAATCCCAGCTGACATATCACTCTGGTCTGTGAAGTTTCCCGTGTGTGTTTCACTCCTACTGTTAGTGCCCATCTTGCCACCCCCAGACATGACAGTCAGAAGCTGAGTGGGTGCAGCAGCACGGCAGCCTTTCACCTGCTTTGGGAAGCAGAAAAGGTGTGGTTAGCTAGCTCAAAGCAGAACCTCTCATCAATAGACTAGTCTTAGCAGAGTTATATTTTAACAGAGTTAAGTTTAGGTTCATCTTGCAGATTCAGTTTGCATGATAACTACAAAACATACTACTGTCACTGAACAGTCTCCAAGTAATATTTGGGAAGACCTTATTGTGGCTTTTCCATACTTAAACAGGGCCTATAAGAAAGATGGGGACAAGCTTTTTAGCAGGACCTGTTACAACAGAATGAGGGGTAATGGGTTTAAATTAAAAGAGTGTAGATTTAGACTAGATGAAGAATTTTTTTGTAATGAGGGTGGTGAAACATTGGAACAGGTTTTCCTAAGATGTGGTAGATGCCCCATACCTGGAAACATTCAGGGTCAGTTTGTACAGGGCTCTGAGAAAACTGATCTGGCTGCAGATGTTCCTGTTCACTGCAGGGGGATTGGACTAGATGACCTTTAAAGATCCCTTCCAAGCCAAAACATTCTATGATTCATATGACCATTATCAGCCTTTCAACCACTATTTTGTATGTGGTCACATAAAAATGAAGAAACTATTGAAATGAGAGACTGAATGCCCACACATACACAAAAAAAAAAAAAAAGCAGGACAGATATCTGGGTTAGTTTTGGTTTTTTTAATCATCATAGCTTTCTAGCTTATCTAAATAAACAGCGACACATATCTTAGATCTTAAATCTCTAAAATCAGCACAGTTGACCTTCCTACATCAAATAATCCTGTAGAAAACTAACCTTATAACTTCTCTAATATTATTAATGATAAATATTCTCACAGGTCCCAAGCACAAGGATCTGTTCCTGGTGCTGAGATCCTACAGCCACTGGCAGACAGCACTGGATTACCATTACCTTAAGAGTAGACACAATCATGTGCACGTCATATAGGCTCTGAGCAAAATCCAGGGAAGAATCTGTAACCACTTCTTCATGCACAGAGACAAGATACAGACAAAATATCAGAGAAACAGCCACTGTGTATTCCTCGGCCTGGTAGAATGTGGTTTGGAGTATCTCTTGTGACTAATACTATTTCAATAGCATAGTCAAGAAATCTTGTGTCGAATAAGAGGATGAAGAAGGAAGTAAGACTTGAAGATTACAACTGGAAGGGAGTATGAGGCCACAGAGGGAACTGTCATACTGAAGCGAGACAAGAGATGAAGATATTAAGGCAGCTGATTATCTAAAATCTTGGTATATACAGCTTTGTTCAAACATATCTTAGTGAAGTTAACTGTGCCAAGACAAATTAATTAGATTTTGGTTTTTCAAAACCTCATCATAAGAGGTTTCATTTTGCAAAACCAACCCCAAAGCTGGTTTAGACTTGCTTCTCCCTTCATCCTGCTACCAAAGCATACCAGAGATGGAAAGGTACTTAACTAAGTGTTTGTGTTTTGTCTGTGTTCACAGTCATCAAAAGAAAGCAACTGCAAGTTTAAGAGCAGGCATTTCTGCAAAATGCCTGTTGCAAAACTATAAACTTCTCCCTCCCCAGTTACATTTTACCTGATGTGTCACAAACAGAATGGGAGAGGGTACACAGCTCAGGGATAATTGTTTAGCTCATTGCTACTATTTTTAGGACCTTTTCCTCCACTGTCTCACAGTGTGTATACATCTTAACACCTGCCCAATAGCTACACAGTTTGCTGTCAAAACTAGAATCAAGCTTTGCAATGAGACCACTGATCAAAATGTAGCACACATCTAAGACCCCAGATATATCGTCTGAATTCTAGCACGCGAATATTATCCTATTCATGGAAACCCTGATAAAAACACAATCCAATTTACAAATTGCAATATAGCTCTTACCTTGTTTTCTCTTCATAGTCTTCCTAATACAAGTTACAGTTCACATTCCAGAAATCCATTAATTATTATTACTAAAGATAGCTTACTTTACAAATAAATAAAAATTACATTTTCCAACTCAAGTAAGCAAAAACTTTTCACTCTAATGTCCTAGATAGATAATTTAATTTCAACTTTTATACCAATACAATGACAATTTAAAACAAATATGGGTTTATAACACTGACCTGTCTTAGGAATAGACATAGATAATTATTTTTTTTTATCAGGGGATTTAGTTAGCTGTTCTATTTACAATTTAAAGAATTGCAGCAGCCTGATTGCACTGTATTTTCTTCTATTTTTGAGACTGTCCATAGTAATTACACTTTACTACAGAAAAATTATCCTGTAAAGAAAAAGAATGAACACTGTGCAGTTCATGGGAAGAACCCTTATTTGGAGCTGTTACCAGGATAGGATCCAAGGCAATGATTGTAAGTGCCTTCCTAAAGCCACAGCCCTGAAAATGCCTACAAAAAAAAAAAAAAATCAGAACACTTGCCATCCTCAGTATTTCCCATTGGCTTGCAATAGATGGACCACTTAATTGGTTATTTTCAGTCCTATCCTGATGTCTCTAATGTTTTTTCTAAACTGTTAGAGGCACCTTTCCACCTAACCCACTGTTCTGGATTCCTCATTAGGAACTGAGTTGAGGAAATGCTCTCTAATATCTCACCAGGTAGAATACTTAAGAGAAGAGACTGGAGTGAGACATGGAGAGGACCATAATTGTTGGTTGCTGCTGAGTCTCACTGTTTCTGATTTAGCATCAGTATGATGACCAAGGAGACAAAGGACAGATTAGCATATGTATTTTAGCAGATAGAAAAACAATACCTGTTTAAATGGCAAACTGAAGAGGGATTATGAGAAAGGCAGGTTGTGACATAAAAATTACACAAAATTGTTGGTACCCACATATTCCAGTGTTCCACCTGAAGACGTCAAGGTTTTAACAAAGCCATTTGGAGAGATTAAGAGGATACATAGTGGCATAAAAGTTCTTGTTAAACATCTAAGCTACTTACAGGTCAAATTCCCAAGTAAAGAGTAAACCAACAGAGGTAAAGGGGAAATTGCAGTATTTCCATAGAGATTGGGAAAAGAAAATGAAATTGTTTTAACAACCTGAAAGATGCATAAGCATGTAGGATATAGCAAAAAAAAAAAAACCCCAAAAAAACTATTACAGTGCTTTTTAGTCACTTCTATGGGCATCTTCCTGGAACTTTAAGGACAGAAAAGGGGCAAGACGTATTAATTTCTATTATGTGGAAGAAGAACAATTTGTTTCTTTTTAAGTAGCAGATGTGACCTTATCACAGAAGGAAGAAAGGAAAGCTTTTCTCAAAAAAAAAAGTCTCTGAATTGTGTTGGGAGGTTTAGCACATGGTATTGCTAAAACTCAGAATAAGAATAAAGCCTGCGCTCAAACAACATTTAAGGAATAAAACTCTAATTAAATTAGTCATGGACTACTTCTTCAGAAAGTAGTGGATCAGAGCATTGTTGACCAAGGAATAATCCTGCTGTCGTTTTATAGACCTCACAACATTAGCATTTGCAAAGTAAGACAGAAATAAGACAGACACCTGTTCAAAAAATGAACCTTTGCTGTGGTTTCCCTTTCACTTGTGGCTGATTTTGTGAAACTAACCACTGTTTTCTTATTTGTCAAAAGAAAGTACAAGTTTCTAAAGAAAAGCATTTGAAAAACAAATTTTTAGAAGTGTCGCTTTTAGAAATTCAGATCAGAAGTTACTACCTAGTCTCTGTTTCCCAAATTCCTCTGGAAAATTAGAGAGACACAGGAACAGACATCTTGTGTGCAAAATACCTTTTTTTTGTTGTTATTTACTGATCAATTTGGTGATTATTACCTCTTGTTTCTTGTCAAAGGAGTTAATGTTTTCTATTTTTCCCTTCTTCCCTATGTTACTTGCACTATTGGTAACAACAAAAAAGCCATAGATTTTTAAGATGGTAAGAGAATTTCTAATTAAAGAATCCTTCTGTTAAAGCTTCTTTTTTTGGCATATTTCAGTGTCAGCTGTATTTGAAATCTCACAGAGAACTTGTTTATGAAAGTACCAGAAGGGAGAGGTTTTGGCTCAGAGTTTCAGGGTTCTTGGTACATAGACACTTGGCTAGAGCTGTGGAAAAGTAAAGGCACTACAAAGATATTCCTGGATCCCTTTCAGAAACAGTTGCTATTAGTTATCTGGGACAAGCAGCTGAGGAGACATAAGGTAGGTTTTTAGTCAGACAGTCTGGGATTGTTAAATAATTAACAAGCAGACAGCAAATTCTGGGCCAGTTATTACATTACTAAAAGGTTTTGTGTTGAATTACGTGCTCCTCTTCACATCCTTCAGTGCCAAGCATCATGCGCTCCTATGTAGTTGCCAAAACCTGAATTCCTTTCCATATCGACCACGGTCTCATTTTGCAACACCGACATGGAAAGCCAAAGCATGGCATTGTCCAACACTGATTTCTCTATAGAGTCTTGACTATGAAGGGCAGGAGACTTCTTAAGAAAATGCAAAGGCCCAGCAGATGGTAACTTTATCTACGGCTGCTTTCTTCAGTACGCAAAGGCAGTCAGGCACACCAGCAGGTCATGTAGACTTTCTGTGTACTAACAGAGTAGGATTGAGACCCATCCATTTCTTTTACAGCTCTGAGGATGGCAGAGGAGCAAATCTTTCCAACTTCCAGAGCCTGAAAGGCTCTCATGTACCATTACTTAAAGAAAGAAATCCTTGAATTTTGTATGTGTGTCTTTTAAACTGCACCAATAGAAAAGATCACCTTTGATGCATGTTTACTGTGTTAGCTAACAATGACAGAGGCACTTTCCATACAAACTTGAATAAATCATTACTTGGTAACTAACATGGGGGGTCCTTTTTCCCCAAATGAAAATTGATACATGGTTTTCTTTACCACAAAGCTTTCATCTCAAAATCTAATTTAAAGAATGGAATTTATTTTGAAGAAGGGCATACTTAAAGTCACTAATGTTATATCTATTGCAGCTTAAATGTGGAACAACCTTCCAGACTGCTACTAACTTTGTTTATAATGATGACAATTCCACCAAAAAAAGTTATAAATGAAAAGAAGAAATTGGGCAGATGATTGAAATAAAGATAAGAATACAACAATTACCAAAGAAAAAGTATGCTTGACTTCCTGATTGAGAGGAAACAAAGTCTTCTTTGAGAAGATATTAAAAACAAAGTATGAATAACATGGTGTGGTTAGTCAAAATAAAGTGCAGACCACAGATGAGGATGTTCTGAGAGAATTATCTAACTGGAAAGCAACTGCGAATAAAGGGAATCTAAAATCATCAGTTAAAAGTTCGGCTAACATAAATCATCAGCTCAGAAAATGTATGCAAACTATCAGGAAAAGATGCATTTACCTGAATGATGTCAAGAAAGATTTTGTTAATGAAAAATATTGTTACAAAGTAAAATGTTCCAGCTAAAATGTAAGGTTTATATTCCGTTTTCCCAAGGTTTAGGGTGTAACTGAACTATGTTAACTGTATTAATAGCAAAAAGATGTGAAGTACGTTGAAAGTAATGGTAGGATTCCTCAAGAAAGAGGATGCCAAAGTTTCACATTGTAAAGAGCTATTGGATAGCAAAGATTACATGGAGATAAAAGCTTTGCCAAACAAACTAGGAAAAGCCCGTAGTTAGGCGGGCTGTACACAGTATTATGCTGGCAGAAATTTGCAATAATATGCTTGATTTTTTAATGGTATCTGTTATTAGAATTTAAAATAGGCTACATGGAGAAAAGAATGGAATGATACAACAGAAAGGCAAGAGTTTAGGAAAGGCCTAGTTTGCTCTTGCTTTTCTCCTTGTAAGTTGCAAATATTGAAATATATGGGAAATGCTATTGGAAAACTAAAAGAGCAATTTCCATATGGTTTATAGGTCTTAAAAATATGTACGTTTTCTTTGATACTAATTCCTCAGTGAAAACATTCTGAGGCTTGAGAGTTAGTATTTAGATTTAAAAAGTGTCTCGTGATACTGAAAGGAAATGCCCATATACCACAGGAAAGAGGCATGGGCTGTCCAACAATGCAGATGTAAGTAGCAATAGAGGAGAATTATGATAAGGAAATTAAGAAAATAAAGTGTATTTCAAAGGGAAATTCAGTAATGCTTAGGCTTACTTAAGTAGCTGCAACATACCACCCAATTAGATCATATGCCTGGGACTAGTGACTTGATGAAAAGTGGATTTAATGGAACCTGACAGGAGCAGCAGAAGGAAGTTAACACTGTATGAACTCTGACCTGAAGTGACTTTATGTTGGCATGAAGCATACAGAAGAAAAGATGAGATCAGTGAAGGATTTCAGGGAATACAATGAGCAATGACAGGAAACTATGAGAGATGGACTTACTGGATCAAAACTAAAACTGTTTGAGGAATATACTCCTTCTGACAATAAGTCATTAGACAACAGGAAGAGATACTGAAGCACAGAGAGATGAAAAAAAACCCCAAACCTTACATGGAGTATCTTTTACAAAATCCCACTGAATAAAATGGAAAATGACAAGTGACCTGACAAAAAGGAAGGACAGAACAGCCTGAAGTTTTAACTGTGACTTCTCAATAAGGGTCATTTGCATAAGATTTGTTAATGAAAGACAGAAGATACAGAAAATGCGAATCTGGACAATAAAATATGTGACCTGGCCTCATTAACCGTAAATCACATATTGGTTGATGCATCTAAACATCTGGACCTACATATAAATTACTGTATTAGACAGCTGGTAGTAATGTGCAGCAAAAAGAAAAGAATATTGTCTTTATAAGACACAAAGATGTAGAAAATAAGAAATGAAAAAACATTACCACATTTATCAAATGTTACTGTTAATGGAATCAGAACACATGTGTGAAGGTGGCAATAGCAAAGAAAGGCAGAGATCCTCATCACATTGAAAGTGCAGAAAATATTGAGCAACAACAATCAGCAGTGATAGGAATTGGAGAAAATATGCGGGATGGAAAGCAGAAATGAATCACCAGTCATTTCTAGTGCACTGGGATTTTATCATAACACATCAGTAGTGTGTAAATTCGAAGTCAGCTCTATTGTAGAAAGTCTTTTTACAGTTATGGCCAAAGTGCCACATTTGTCCTAGACCCATAGGGTGTCTTAAACTCAGCCAACTGGCAGATGATGTCCTAGTATTAAGGGTACATTCCATTTTATGTCTGCTTGCCAAAAGGCTACATTGTCCTCATGGAAGGTTTATGTTGTTTCATAGAAGAGAGCACACCTACACATACACATATACTAGCTAATTAATTTATTTTTTTAACAGGAGAAAACAAGGGGGGTGGGGGTGGTCTTATTTCATAAAATAAACCTTTAAAATTTAAAATACTGGCAACACTGAAAGAAATTATAGGAAAAAGTGCAATTTTGCAAGCATTAACTTTCACTGACTGTGACATTCCTTATCTCTAGGGGGGGGAAAGGAGTGATATGTGCAAGCACTTAAATCTCTGCCTATGATTTTCTTATAAAAAGCTTTAGAGATTCTTCTGACAGAAACTGGGCTACTTTTTAACTTGTGTGATGCTCTATGAAACAAGCACTTATAACTGAATGGAGACCCAGTTTTTCAGGGACAAGAACTAAAGCACTGTAATCAGGGTTTAAGAGTGATAAGAACTTTTATTTGGGGAGCTGCAGGCCTTTTGGGGAATCTGGGAGTAAACTACTCTATCATGAGCTCTCCAGAAGGCAACTCTGAAATACATCTACAGGATAATTACACTGATAATGTACTAAACACATTGATCTAAAGTCTATTCATATTACCATTTTTAGTCATCCAAAGATCCCAAACTCTCAACCTTTCTGTACTTACATACATCAGGGATCTGTTTCTGTGTTTCATCCTTTAGAGATGGGACCTTTCTAGCTGAGTGAGTCAGAATAACAATGCAATATCTCAGGAGGATATAGATTTCTTAATCAAGCCAAGGAAATTTAATCTGTGACCCAATTTCCTTTATTGTACTGTAATATGAAATCACACATGACATCGGATCTTACGCAGGGCACTTCAGACTCTGACTCACTCTTTCAGCAGTTATAGCCAGATATAGGTTAAGACCACAGCACATGGCTATTTTAACATTTTATTGATGGCTCTTTATGGAAAGGGTTTTGTTTTTTTTTTTTTTCCAAAGTGGAAGGAAGAGATTACCTAAGCAATAGTAACAGAAATACCAAATATGGATATGACTGTTCCAAAACTGGCACAAACAGGGAAAAAGTAAGTAGGGATTGGCTGTTTAATTGGGAGAAGATCAGGGAAGAGAAATGTAGGTGCAAGAGTGGAGAGAGTAAAAACCAAAAATAAGGTGTGCAAGTTGTGCAACCAGTGCTCTTTGTGGGTATCTGTCAAGCAGCCTTGTACTCGATCACCATAGTCAGAGCACGAAAGTAAATCAGACCCACTATTCTGAATAACCAACAGGAGTTGAACATGTCTCTGCAGTCAGGAGGACAGGTTAGGGAGAAAAATTCCTTCCCCAAGCAAACAGGAGAGTACCAGTATAGATCACCCAAGCACCCTGCATCATCCCAAGCCTAGTGGCATCAGTCCATAGAACATTATCTAAACATCTTTTTTTCTCTCTCCAAGTTTAGAAAATACATTAATTTAGAAGTCTCCGATGGGGCTGCTTCCTGGTATGTCATCTCTGATGATGCCAGGCTCATTCTGATAACAGACAGTATTTTGCACTTACAACCATAATAGATATATCCATTTAGAATATGAACCTCAAATATAGCCTATAAAAGTAGGAATTATAGTTTAATCCAGTAACCTTTGTCATCCCTGAGGAGACATAGGCACCTCCACAGCAGTGTTTCATTACATCTGCTGATAGGTGTCCAAAGCAGGCAAGACTGAGGCTTTCACTCTCTCAGTTATTGTCAGATACTAGACACCTACATTTTTAGAAGACTGCCACTGAGTGAGATGAATTCCCCTTTTATTCATGGATGTTAAATATTTAAGAGCTTTTCCATCCTTTTCACAACATTAAGGACAATGATGAACATGGCCTCATGTGTGTGTATGTATGTGTAC